>ONZK01003928.1:26177-38685 GCA_900322385.1 Pharnaceum exiguum
GGTATGCTAGTGACATACATCCAGGCATCACTCAAGGTCTGCTCAATAGCCTTAAGCACTGGTCTTGGCTCAATCGCATTCCACACCCTAAAGTTTCTCCTTTTCCATATATCCCAATGCTGTAGAGTGAGGTATGCTAGTTCCTATGTACTTTCTTCCTAACCAAACGAACTCTTAGTAGTTTTTTTCTTCTCCGGATTAATTCAACTAATTAATCTTCTCTCTATCGGAAAATTAACATCCTACGGTGTATATTTTAACTCAATTTCTATATGTAAACATAGTTTAGACAGCATTTTGTATGATAAGATGAAAGCAACAACTGTAATGCTGTACTCATTAATTTACTTTACCTTTTGAAAAAAATATGTGTAAAAATAGTTCCATTACAAAGAAACAAATACAAAACACGCCCTTAAATTTTCATGGATATAATACCGAATGATCAAATATTCTTCCTTAGTTCCTTAGGACGATCGAAGAACAACGAATATATGTAAAACAAGCCGAAATCGTACCAACACACAATTACAGTACGTATTAGTAGTTGCAAGTAGCAACATATAAAAGGGTAGTAAACATAATTAATAGCACTATAGCCTTATAATACTTCTCTTACTTCTACTAAGAACATACGGATTGATTTTTAGCGATATCCATACAAAGATTACTAACTAAGGGCACTTGAGCTTTCCACCATGGGTAGTCATTTCAGTGTAGCAGCTTCCACAGAGTTCCTTATTGCCGTACGTTCCCGGTGGCACGCATTTGCACCTCTCACAGCACGTTGAACACGCCCTCACGCACACTTGCTGCCTTGAGTGTAGTGCACATCTTTTCTCACATAAGGGCTCGCAATCTGCGCGGGAAAGGACAAGGGAAAACCCAATAATTAGTCAGGTTGTAGACATATGCACGTAGGTCTATAAATGGGTGTGGGGTGCTAAAATCTGATATTTGTACAGAACTTTAAATGGCGCATTCATCTTTTCCCTGGATGTAAATAAGCCTCGCGTATGATTGTATGAACACGTCGCGATGCAATAATACAAACGTAAAGGCTTAAATGTCACCAAAGAAGTCCTATCAAAAATCATGCGCCCTGTTTAATTATGTTTCATTTTACATCCCAGCTCAACCTTGACCGTCTATCCAATTCCGAAAAATATCTCCCCAGGCCATTCATTAAAGATGTTGAAGCAACAGAAGACACATAAGATTGAACACAGGTTCAATTAGCCCTTTCCACTTTACCATTTTTAATTTAGGATTAGGCGATTAGCGAGACAAAATTTCATTTTCGTTTCGACAACAAAAAACATTTTTTACTTTTCTTTTTGAGGGGAAATTGAGCTATGTATATTCACTCAACTATAAATTTTATGTAACTCTAATAGCAACCGTTAATCCTAATTAGTTCGAAAATATTTGATCAAGCCACTTCATTTCGCCTCATTTTGTCATTCTACTTTTTCATTTCGTTCTATGTGATCTATGTTGGTATTTAAATTTGGTTTTCCATTCTGAACAACCATGAAGCAATTTTGTGGCAACTCACGGCAACTAATTAACTAGACAAAATGTAACTAGTCCTTTTCTGATGAATAAGTGAATAACCCACATTTCACTTGATAAGAAAATAGGATTGAATTGTTTTTTGAATGTCAGGATTGAATTGTTGATAAGAAAGAACAGGAAAAGAAAGAGTGTTGTTACACTGTTACCCCTCACGACCTCACCTACATTTTTGACCAATTTGTCCAACCAACTTGCTCTGTGCGACAAAGTACCAGTCTGGGACTGTGGGTGTTCTATCTAGGGCATTGTTAGCCGGGTTTTTTAGGCGTTGTAGCAAGTCCGTGAGTATAATAATCCATTTATGCATACAAGAATTGCAAGTTACAAGTAACAACTCATGAACTCAAGTTGGCTTGCACTTTGCAATCAGTGATCGAACACAGACAGAAGCAAGAAAGATCGAACTACGTAACTAATGTTATACACATTGGAAACAGGAAATATTACTTTGACAGCTTTCTACTGGAGGAGAAGAGGACAACATTAAGACACCGTGCGACCACCGTCCACAACAAAGATAATGATATTTATACCTTTTCATGTACACTAATAGCAAAATTTTCCAAGAAACCAAACCCATAGTCACATATGAAATGCGTGCCCACACCAAGTACCAGGATAACGTGATATAGGACAAGCAGCAATTTATTACTGTATCAATGTCTATTTAAATATTAGAAGAACAATTAAGTGTACAAGTGAATATATAGGACCATACCTTGTCCCTTAACTGGAGGCAATGACCCGTAATATGGAAGGGGGGAAGGTGGCGGCTTGGCTGTCACGGGTGCAGGAGCCTTTGGAGGGTACCCTGTAACCGGAGGCTGTACGACAACAGGTGGTGATGATGTCTTTGGTGGGTAAGGAGCCACGACCGGGGGCTTTACGGCTACTGGTGGTGATGATGCCTTTGGTGGGTAAGGAGCCATAGGGAGCTTCGGTGGTGGTGTGTAGGACTTCACTGGTGGTGATAATGAGGGTTTTGGAGCAACTACAGGTACTGATGGATTGTATGCCTTTGGAGCTGCTAGTGGTGTTTGCAAGCCGTATGCATCCTGCTGAAATATCAAAAATGATCGAATGAGCAAATGACTTCAAAATTAGTGGTCAAGTTCTGTTAATTCTTATGTACTCTATCGTAGTTATTAAAATTTACAGAACTTTATAACTGTTCTTTTAATTTGTAGAATTGTAGTAATTGGAATTAGCAAAACTTCTGCTAATAAAGTAATATTCATACGAGAAGTACTAGTGTAAAATTAGCATAAACTCGATTACTCGAACGTAGTAGCAAGTAGCTAGTTACACCACCTTCAAGGGTTCCCAAATAAAAATCATCTAGAAACAGGGCAACTGTTATGTTGATACTGATTTGATCTGATCACAGTTGAACCACTATATTTCAAACAAGAAAGCCTGAAAGGATGTGTTTATTTGTACTCGTGATAACTGAATTAGTAGTAGTGAGAAATTTGACGCATAAATCCGAAGATTGAAGACCAAGTACTCTTTACTCGTAATAATTAGTACTAACAACTTATTACAATGCAAGTAAAGAAAAACTATGACAAGGTTAGTTGAAGCTAAGGTACATACTGCAGAAGCAACCAATAAGACGGAGAGGAGGAGCAGAACACTTCGCTGGAAACTCATACTAGGCAGCAATGCTAAAAAGAAGGGGGTATTGTTATTGTTGTTGTTGTTGTTGTTGTTGTTGAGGGAGTTGCATGAAGTAAATGCAGCAGGAGATGGGTATAAATAGAGCAGATCAAAAATTATGAAGAGTGTGAACTTCTGATTTTTTTGATTTTTTGTTTATAATAATTCATTCTTTCTTTTCAAAATGAAATAGGGTAAGATAAGGTAAGTTGTTGGTTCCAGTAAATTGCAAGCTGTGCATTTGTGCAGTTTGTCAGTGTGTACACTGGTAGTCTGTGGTACGTACGCATAATTGATAGTATAGCATGTCCGTAGTAATTTTTAAAGGTGGTTGGACATGGGTCACCGTAGTGTAATTTAAATGGTACTCGTAGCAACTAGCAAGTGGATATAGCATGTCCCTCCTCGAAAGTTGCTCAATGCTCGGGTGGCAACTGGCAAGCGAGAGAATATGACATATCTGCTGGTCAAGAATTGACGGTATGAAAGCAATACGTATTTCATTATTCTTTGGTAATTTGTGCTTATCGAAGCACAATTAATATCGGCCGCTAATGAAATCCCAATCTTATGTATTGGGTACAAATACTAAACAATTAACTTCATTATACACAACAACAACAACAACAACAATCCAGTGTAAATTTCCATTTAATGGGAGTGCTCATGGTCAAGATCTACGCAACCTTACCTCTTTTTAAGAAAATATAGAAGTTGTTTCCAAGATTATATAATGGTTATAAATTGTTACTTTTAACATCTGCTTCTTAAACTTACAAGCTAGCAATGAGCGAAATTAAACTGATCAATTTTTTTTGAAGGTAATTAAACTAATCAACTGAGCTGAAAAGAGTAGATATCAGACTAAAATGTAGTGCATTCTTCACGTGAAGGAAATAGAGCGGCTGATTTGATGACGAACTTAGCTCGTCGTAGGAATGACTCATTGAGCCAATTGTGTAGGATTCGACTTAGCCAAATTGTATTCTCTTATATGATAGGATGAGAGTTTTCTTCGTATGGAGAAGTTTCTAATCTTTAAACTTTATTCTTGCCTTTTAAAACAATTGAGTTGGAAAGAGTGACTAGAGCCCGTCCAACATAAAAGAACTAATGTGCCCAGTTTTTTCCCACTTACAACCTTATTTTGCAAAGGAGTGGGGGAGAAGGGGGTACTAACCCAAACTCAACTACTCCATCCGTTTCATTAAGGTTGTTCCGGTTTGTGAATGTCACATAGTTTAAGAAACATTTAAAAAGACAATTATACCCTTTATTTTCAATTCCTCAATTTGTTCCCTATAACATCTCTCCACTGCATCCACACTTCCGTCCATTCCTAAACATCGCAACCGGAGTGCGATATGTTCGACGAGCTGATTTACGAAACTAACTGTAGATGAAAACACTTTCAACCACTACTATAATACTTCACAACTACAAACCTTCTACAAGTATAACACATTACATCAATTCCATACTCAACCAACAAGTGAGGTGAAAAACTGAATTTCGAATCTTATACTTATAAAAGTGTTTTCTGTCACAACACTTTTTGCAAAATCTGCCAAACGCCTAAAAATAAATTGTTGCCAAAATCACTCTAAAAGCAATTTAACCTCAATCTTAAACGCAACTGTAGTTTGATAAACTACTAAGAGCACCCTCACTCGTGAGAACGGAGAAGTAGAGGCTCACTCAGTCACTTTAACTTTGCTCACGTGACTTAAAAATGACAATTGAGTGCTCACTTGTCAGTTTTGTTTACTCACGTGGCTTAAACAATGAGAATTGAGTGCTTATCACATTAACGTGAAGTGAGAGGCTCGTACCTACTAAAAGGCTCGTAAGAAAAACTGAGCAGATTTTGTTTACTTTTTTATTTTCTTCGAAACGTAGTAGAAACATGCACAACCCGGCGTCACATTAACGTTCCTATTTTTCCGGTAATGTGTTGTCCCTTTTTAAAAAAGTTTTTGCTATTTCAAATAATTTTTACATCGAAAAAATATTGAAAGAAAATTAAAATTCAAAATTTCATAATTTTTTATGGCCTTTATATAGACACCTATTTTGTTGTCTATTGTAAATTTGAAATTAAAAAACAAGTACAATTTTTGAGAAGGAAAGAGTAGGGTAAGTGATCCAATAATTTACTAGAGCCATTTTTGGAGGAAAAAAAGAAGAGAGAGAAGTGAGTGAGCCAATAAAGACTCACCACTACATCACAAAAAAATTGGGTGAACCTGTTTCATATATGAAACCGTATATTAATGAACCATAAACTGCTATATAATAAACCATCGACTACTGACCCCTCGGCTATACAATAATGACCCATATTATCTAATCACATCTATATAACGGGTTCACACAAATTTTTCTACGACTACATTAGTTAGAGGTTTTTGAGATGGGATCCACTGGGATTGTTGTTGTTTGTAGTTTTCGGTTGCCTATTACTAGCTTCGTGCCTTCGTTTCAACAGGTCGTGCAATGCAGATATCTTAATTTACAATAGAGTATGGACAACCGAAGTTGGCATCTATTCGATTTCTCCACTCACTAGTAGTAGACTAGTCGTCCAGCAGTAATAAATTTTTTTTTATATTCAGTAGTAATAATAAACAATTGTTAAACTGTATGAGCCAAGCAGCAAGTAAATTTCCTGTACTTTACAGGAGTAATTTGTAGCTCAACCCGCCTTCAAAAAGAATTTGTAGCTCAACCATTACATATATAACATATAAGTTAAAGCACCTACGAAATTACCGGAACAGCGTATCTATTGGCCTAATTCACAGAAAAAATAGATTGCACAGAGATGAAGCTTGCCGACAGTTGTCCACTTACTTCTTCACACATATGCATCAGGATCGGCCACATAAATTAGTGCATCATCTTCTTTGAAGTTCAAGGTTAGTGTCTGCAACCTAAAGCCAGCTCCTTGAATTGTTTCCAGCAAGCCGGATGCCACTCCGGTAGCTTGAATTGTTGTCTCTTTCGTAAGCTACAATACAACACAACGACAAAGCAGGTCAAGATTAGGACCAGATATACCACTTCTTTGCTTTAACTTGCTGAATAATATGAAGAATTACGTAAGATAATACTATTTCTTTTGCCCTTGAAGGGCCTTCACAAACAAAATCGTTTAATTGTGTTGCTAGGCTCACAAGAGAACTTATTTTTGAAGTGGCAGGCAATACAGCAGTTCAAATCGTTTTATAACAAGTATAAATGTTGAAATTGGACGAGGATATGCAACAGGAAGATGCTATGACTGTCAGTTTTCCATCATCACACATCCAAAAATCAATAGAAGCTTCTCGAACTAAACTATACCACCGTCTATAGTCCTATGTCCTCGTTTGCAATACGAGCATCAATCATACCTGTACATTAGCAACGCCTTCAGAAATCCAAATGTTCAGATCAGATATTCCTTCATCTCCCTGAAAAAAACTCAAACAACAGAAGCATGAATAGAAAAAAACAGGAAGATAACAGCTCACTGCATGTGTAGAAATAACACAACAGACTACAGCCACGTTTCTTATTAGCAAGGTCTCTAGAAGGATTACACATTGCTATAAACTGTTTCACAGCAGCATTTCGCTTTTCTGAGTTTATCATGGACGTGGGAAAATGAAAAGCTTTGTTATCAAGGATGCCATTATGAACATTAGCTAATCCCTCCTTCCCTCTAACATCGACGTGGAAAAATGAAAACTTTTGTTATCAAGGATGCCATTATGAACATCAGCTAATCACTTAATCAGCTATCAGATTTACTGGGATAACACAGTCCAAGATGTGAAGTCAATGTGGGATCCCTTGAGCCTACATGGACACCATTCACAGACAACTTTCATCACTCAATTCATAAAAGCTACTAAACCTGTTTCATTTATTTGTTACTGTTTTAAAAAAGGACGAACAAAACGGGTACAAGAAAGTTTGTACATACATAACTTAGAGAGAGGGATATCCTCTATGAAGGGCTCCCTCACGCCTGTTACTTTCAAAGAAGGAATTTTTTTTGCAGTCCAAGCACAGATTAGGAATAATAAACAGCATTTCACGTTAGTCGAGCCCGCTTCATTAGAATGTCTGGTCGAACTAGTAGAGCATCTTACAAGGCCTCATTTCAACTTCTCCATTAATGATATATTTGATATATGAGGAAGACAAGCATACATCACTTTTTTAAACCCGATCGCTTTTGTTTTTCCACATCCAAATGCTACTGATTTCATCAGCATGAGTTCGCAGAAACAAGAGTTCCTAAAGCTTACAGAGAATCCTATTGTAGGAACATTAAAAGAATATATTGCTCAATGGTTATAAATCACCACAGAAAGGACAGCGATCATCCTTGCATATGCCTGTGAGAAAAGGTTTCCTTTGGCTCTAAGTCTCCCCAACATGCTTCACCAGCTATTGCCACAATGTTTGAGTACATTTCTGTTCCACACTTCCACACACAGATACTCGAAGCAACCTTGGTATCATGCTGTATAAAGAGCTTAATTGGCACATGAGACTCCAAACCTAGATTTTGCCATATTGAGTGCTTGTTTCGAAAATATCTGTTCTCATTCAAACTGTACTCACATTTTATATTGTTTCTTGACTGCAAAAAAATTTCAGAGCTAATTTCACCTACTGACCCTGAACACTGCCGTACATTCCTCGACACAACACCATATATATCTTCAATAAGCATCTACTTGCTATGCTAAATTAACATTGTCATACGATACGGACTTATGGATGATGGAGAATTTACCAAGTGAACCCTCTCCTGGTCAGGGTTTGCACAAATTCTGAGAAAGGTGGTCTCTTATGTGTAAGTAATTAAGTAACCTACTGTCTATCAACCTTTTCGATGGTCCAATGCATTTGGGGGCGAAAATGAAACAGACAAGAGGACTTTAACTTAGCATAACAATCTACTATACAACATGTCTGCCTATTGTTGGAAAATAAGCTGTACATGTATGCAAAGTTTTTTTTATTTTTTCCGAAGGGACACATCAGCATAGCTACTTAAGTTGTTAGAAGTCTTTTTGTTCTTTCATCTTTTATCTTTGTTAGAAGAAGCCTATTAGACATTTCAATATTTTTAGTTAGCCTTTTCCTATTCTTTCTTTCTTTTGTATACTGTCAGGAAGTTCCATATATTCTAATGGGACATATGCTTGCGCAAACAATTTAATTTGTTCATTAGTGAAGTTACAAGGGTGTTTCCCTTTTTCTCTCCTCTCTTTTAATCCATTCATCCAGTTCATCATCAAACATCAAAAACATAATTGAATTCTTATGTTTAATCACCTATCACAGTAAGAATACTTCAGTTTCTTTGACTCATAATTCACTCTTGAACTGAGGCTAGTTTCAGTTCTACCAATCCAAGCGTTGAACGCTTGGGCATGAATGGGAACAGGAACGCTTATCTGTAGACTGTCACCAGATTTAACATAGAAACAAATGATGTCCCATTTCTCAACCACATATTGTCATATTCGCACAATCATCTACAGATAAATATAGTACATGTATTGAACAATAGAAATGCCATAGTTTATGATAGTAACACAGTTAAGTTGTCATCTAATCATATCATTTAGTAGAATTTCTAGCAGATTCATAAGAAGAAGTAGAAGCAACAAATGATTATAAGAAATACCTGTAAAGCCATTTCGACAGCAGGAATAGCTGCTTCAGTCATCGATCCTTCTGCCTATAACAACAGAAAACTTTATAAACATACAATCAAAGTCATTTAATAAACATGTTTACAGATAAGCTTCATCTCTAGCCTATAAAACATCAGTAAAGCTCATGCCAATACTTGCAAAATGATGACAAACAATGATGTAAATAGCACAGCAGATAACCCAATAAGTTAATATAAATCTAGGGCTACAAAAATGAAAACAAATGAAAAAGACCAGATAAACCTCTCTGGACTAAAGCGTCTAGTAAGATATGACCTTCTGGAAACCACGTTTAGCTAAGGACATAATAAGAAGTTCCACCAAACCATCGGCATTGGTTACTTGTGCAGTAACTTGTTGATAATGAAAGAAAACATCTTTTATATATAAATTCTACTCTTTGCTGCTGCAATAGTGCCATGCCATGACAATACATCATCAAACAACTAAACCCACATGTAATTTGGATAGTAGGAGTTTTGGAAAAGAATAGGCATAATGCCAAGAATTTCCATGTTTAACAATTTGACTGGACTGTCAATAAAGTCGTCAGCCACTGTTACGAAGAAGAAGAAAGAGCTCGTAACACATAAACGGAGTGCAAAAGCAAGGCGGAACGGAACACAATTCACGAAAGGTAACATAATCTGAGGAATCTACGTGAGGAGGCTGTATCTCCAGCTTCCATGAATTACAAGGGTGCCTTAGGTAAGTGGATGCAACCAGCTTATGAACTGATCCGGCTTAGCACATAACTTATCACTTTTCTGTGCAAGCTAGGCAAATGTTTTAGATTCAGAATACCAGATATATTATGTGTGCTTCCATCTTTGAGGTCTACAATCATCTTGAGTACTACTTGATTGCAACAATGAGAATTCTGGAGCACATCACAACAGCAACTTCGTAGAGTAAACTCCCAGCTTCACTGACTGAGCGAGTGAGCGATACTGAAATCTAGATTGCTCTACTCATGATTTCCTCTGTTCTCATAGACCTATAGTGTCCTATACTGAAAAGCAGTCTGCCTTCAAACACACTCCTAAAACTCAACCAAATTTCCTATTTTATAGCCAGGTGCCCCAAACTAGCCATTTTCCTGTTTTCCACAATCGCATTCCCAATAACCATCAACCTTAGACTACCATTGAACTTTCATAAACTCATGGGTCCTCTAGGCAGAAAGATAACCAAGGATCAGGTGCAATAGAAAAATACACAAATACTTGAACAAATTTCCGTTCTTCCTTCTCGATACCCACATCGGGTCAGTATTACCTTTCCAATGTTTATTAAACACTCTTGTTCACACCTTTCTGTTCATTAACTGCTCTTGATTATTATAAATGGTACATCTAAACACAATTCATCTAGTTCCACTGTCCCTTTATTCATAGGTACATACCCTCCCTTAAACCCAAGTGACCTCCACCCTAAAAACCAATAATTGGATATCCCTGCACTATATCCGCTTATCCTTCATTTCCCTTCAACAAGGATACAAATGTTTACCACCACATTTTTTTTGCTCAATGATGCAAGTTCTTGCTACAACTCACACGAGCGAATCAATCATTCCGAAACTAATTGTTTACATTGTACTTTTTCAAGTAATCATTCATTGCAAAGCACACTATTTGCACTCATAAACTCCTCTAGTCCCCTCCAAACAATTTACATAAACCATTAATCTTTCTCAATAAGATGACATTCACCTATATGGTTCATTCTTGCTAGCCTCATGTTTTCATTTCTGATGCTATATTGTTGAAATGTTGTATTTGATCAATTATCCCATTTGATAAACATTAGCAAGAAAACACTCACACATTTTTCTATCATCATAAACTTACTACCACTACTATAACAAATAATAAAAAATACAAAACACATGTCAACTGTCAACGGGTCTTTGGTACACCGGGTGAAATTGTGACTAATGATATTTAAAAGGCGACTAATAGTATATGTTTTAAAGCTTTATAAAAAAACAACCCGCGTAAGTTACCGGGTGCACCTAAGAATTAATGAACACATGTACCCAGAAAAGATATAGTCTCCTTTCACCACAACACCAAACAAACATAGCCAAAACTTTCATAATCATGCACCATCAAAAAAACAGCAAGCCACCCAAATGCAGAAATGAAAAAGCTACCTCAAAGCACATGACAAGCTTATCAGAGGCAGAAACAGGGACAGTAACAGTCTGTTCAACTACTGGTTCCACAGGAGCTGCAGGAGTTTCTTCCACAGGAGTTGGAGCTTGTTCTTCCGCGTCAGCACCAATACCAAAAAGTGCTCGTTGGATTTGAGCTTCCTCATCTTCTTCATCAACTGACCTGACTTTGGTCACTTTAGACTTGTGGGTCAGTCTCAAATTTTGGGTAGAAATGGAAAGAGCATTTGGGATAGTGAAACAGCAAGAGTTGCTTTTCTGGAAAGTGTTGTTTTTTGGTCTGGTGAGTGAGATTGTGGTGAGAGAATGGATTGCTGTGATTGTTGGTGACATCGTGTGAGTTTGGAATTCGGAAGGGTGTTGAGAGTTGAGAGTGATGAGTGAGTGAAGGAGTTTTTCAGTTTTGGGTTTCGTTATCGGTTATGCTATCCGTTGGGAGTGGGATTAAACTATCAGTTTCTTTCCACACTGATGAGAAGTCTGAAGTGGTAATAAACTTTTTTTGTTTTTGGATGCAAAAATAATAAAATAAAGACCAACAATTTTCTAGAGTCTTTTCTCAAGGTAAGGTTGTTAAAAAAAATATTTCTCACTTGACCCCCACTTTCAAAATAATTCCCAACATAGCGTCCACGTCACTCCACAAAACGGTCATGTTAAGGCAAACGTAAGTCGCCACCGTTTAAAGCATAAGTCGCCATCTCATATGGCGACTAATATCAAGGGAAAGTAGCCACTAGGAGTGGCGACTCAGTTTTCTCGAAAAAATTAAGATTTTGCAGAAATTGGCGTTTTCCACACTTTTTATAGACGCAAAATAGCGTCGATGTTTAATGCAAAGATAGCTATCCAGGAGCGTCCTCATTTTTGACGCTTTAGAGCGTACATAGTTCTTAAACAGTCATTTTCCCAGAACGTCCAAAATTTCGTGTCGCTTTAAAGCGTCCAAAATTGTTATTTTACGACGCTTTTTCGCGTCATCTTCTTTATCCAGCGCTCAACCATCATGTGCTACAAACAGGGTAAGTCGCCACTAAGGATGGCGACTTACATCGATGTAAGTCGCCACCTCTAGTGGCGACTTATGTTTGCCGTCACGGAGCGTGAAGTGCGATGACGTGTACGGTACATTGGGATATATTTTGAGACGGGGGGTTAAGTGAGAATATTTTTTTTATAAGACCGGCCGTGAGGGAAAAGACTCAATTTTCTACCCTAAAAATAATTTAAATTAGGCTGAAAAATTATAGTGGACTTTAAACCTAGTGGTAGTGAAAATTTTTGAAATAAAATTCTCGATTCACAACTAGTTATTATAAATTGATTGTGAAAAAAAAGTTAATTTATTCTAAGTTAACGAGTTGTGGCA
>ONZK01003929.1:19418-37669 GCA_900322385.1 Pharnaceum exiguum
GGGGGTGGATCTCAACCCATTGGCAAAACCGCCTGAATGAGGGAAGGGGGACCAGGCCTATGCAACCTTTCCTACAGAGAGACTATTTCTGGCCGACCCTTGACTGCCAACCATCTATCTCTTTTAGCACAATAAATGAGATTCGCAGACCAGTTGTTAAGCTCTTTTGATGGTATAAATAACAGCCAATGATTAATGAATCCCACACTCCTTCAGAATTGGTCTAGTTTATAATCATTAGCAGAACTTGCCGCTCTTTTTAGATTGGCCTACTATGTGATTTGGCAGTGTCTTCCCTTGGTTGTTGTAACACTGAGGGCATATGTGCTACAATTTAAGTACCAGGCGGTACCAGTATCAGTTTACACTTGACAGCGGCAATGTTGTTTTTCTGCCTTAATGTGTCTGATTAATGTTTGAAGTGCACCTTCATCCCTTGTCTTCGAATTTCTTGCTTTCCTCACATGCCTTGGATTCTACTTTTTTTTTCATTTCAAACGTTGTTTTCTGATCAATTTTTGAGTTGTATTTTCTTTCATTAATATCTGAAAGTTCAATTCATCATCTGCCTCCAATGGCTCTGTTTTCTTACTTTGTGGACAGAACCGAAAGGGCAGCTGCTTTTGATTGATGGCAAGACGGAGGATGAAGTTCGTAGAAGCTTGGAGAGGGTCTTACTTACGATGAGAATAACAACTGCGGAACCAAAGGTAAAGTTGACAGTTTTCGTTATGATTGTTTTCCCATTCTGTAAAAGTTCTTTTCAGAAAAAGCGAAAGTTAAGTTCTTGTCTTTTCTAGGTCTGCTTGCCTCTAGGTTTGGTTAGAAACTTCGTACTTTCTTCTGTTTAGAACGAAGGTAAGGGAGCCTACCCATGGGTTTCCCATGTTGGGTTAGAAACTATCTACTTAGCCCTTAATCTCTTTATTTATATCAACCCAGAAAGTCAAGTACTTTCTTTTTCCAAATATTGATTTTTTGTATAATAAATTAATGAAGGTGTGCAATGAGAACCTTGTGTCTTTTATTTACTCTACAACTATTTTATTCGAGCAACTTGTACTCCCAGGTAATTTTATTCATATATATATAGGAAAACACAAAGTTTAATTGACAAGTTTCTTGATTGGAATACCAATTTTGAAATTTATTACTTTTGGTGGAAGGAATATCAGTTGCAACTTTGCAACAAGTCGACAGACAGCTAGTTGCTTTTCTACTTGGTTGTTCGACTTCCAATGTCTTGCTCTTCCAATTATACTTTCTTTTCTTCTTGGCTGTTTGACTTCCAATATCTTGCTCTTCGATTTGAATAATTGGATGAGCTCTCATATCAAATCATGTGGACTGAAAAATGAAGTTGTGCAGTACCTCGAAATAGCTTCTTTCTTAAAGTACACGCTGCGTATCTGCGGCTTTCTCTTGTTTAGTCACATTGTGATTTTGATGTTGAATTTCCTGGCAAAATAACACTTCACTTTAGAAATCTGATTAGACTTTTACAGATGATCACTTGTACAAGGAACTGACAAAGACAGAAATATGTCTTTTATTTTACTTTAAAAACCTATTTAAATAGTTTCTTTTTAGATAATATTGTTTTTATATAAATGTAGGGGGACAAACCGTCCTCCTGAGAGAACAATTACGAGCAGTAAAATCTATTTAGTTTTACAGCAAAATTGGCGCTCTTTGTAACTTCAGTGAGCTTGGAGAACATCTTGTTCTTTGAGGCTCATTTGACAATTGCTTTATAAAATCTAATTTTCTATCAAAAAATTAGATTATGATATAAGTTATAGAATGATCTGACTCTTGTTCTCTAATAATGGTATTTCTTCTCTTATGCTCACATCTTTGAGTACTTGTTTGGGGAACTCGTTTACTGCGTCGAGACACACAACTAGAATCCATTACGTAGGGCCATAGGAGGAATTTTTTCATTTGCCTTTCCTGGTCTCTGACAATTGTACATTCTTCTTATGTGATCGATTAGTCTAAAACATCAACTACTACGAATCATATGATTAAGTGACACAGGCAAAAAACTCTTCTTGACTTCAGGAGTCTGTTTGTAGTTTATGTAAGATGTTCTACTTATCTAGAAATTTGAACTGTTTTCTTAATTAGGGCAAGATTTCTTTAACACCGTAGATTTGTTCATGGTCCACCTCTACCGTGCATACAGGATGTGGCCTTTGTCATTGATGGTTGGGCTCTTGAAATTGCACTCAAGCATCATAAGAGAGCGTTTTCTGAATTAGCGATACTGTCTCGGACAGCCATATGTTGCCGTGCGACTCCATCACAGAAGGCACAGGTGAGCATTTGTGTAATCTTTCTTTTCGATCATTTCTGAACGGGTTACTTTTTCCCTGGCTTGTCCAGTGCTATTGTTGGTCACTGACACACTTACTTTTTTACTCCACATTGTTCAGAAATAGTAAATAGTTGTGCCCTACCCTATTTCGAGTGCTCTCAATTAATTACCCCCATTTTGTGGAATCGAAATTAATTTACAGGAGAGGTGAATAGGATCCTTGGAAAAGCTTTTGTACCATTTTATTTGAGTATGTTGTAGTTGAGGATTGAGTCAAAATACAGCTAATTTATGACGGGGAGTCTTTAGTACAAAAGCCCCCATCTGATTAGTGAGGCAAGATTAATTTACTTCATCAAACCAATTGCCTCGGATCTCAATAGTGAAACAGATTACTTCCTCCCTCCCTTATTCTTCTTACAGGTTCCTTTCTTTTGCACATTGTTTTTAGATAAGTAAAGAAGACTACAAATTAACAGAATTATTCTTCATCTACTTTTCCCTTTTCATCTCTCTCCTCCTTTTCCCGGCCACTGTCTCTTTCCTCTTCATTATTGGCAGCTATCATCACCTTCTTTCCATCACAATGGCAAGTAAGATTTTAAACCCACTTTCATGAAAGCTGGCCAATGAATCCAATCATCAGATTCTTTCACAGTAAGAATGCATATATCGATATAAACCAGGTTATAAGTTTAACACCCCTCCTACACCCCTTAGAAAGACTTACGTGCCAATAGGTTAGTATTACTGCTTCTGGACGCCCAAGGACACAAACGTCCCATAGGGTTCACCGTTCACGGCTGTCTAAGGAAAACCGTTATAATGAAGAATTCATTAGATATCTTACGTCATATTCACAAATGAATAGATCTCCAAAATATATAATCCAGGATAACTTATGAAATCTCAAGGATACACATTATCTTTCTCACCAAATTCTAGGATTCTGAAAGTATGTGTTACCAATCCCTTTGAGAACGTGAGCAATCCCTTTGAGAACCCCTCATTATTGTATTTTTTCTGTCATAGGTCCCCATTCCCTTTTCCAATTTCTGAAAGAAACCATTGCTGATCATATCGTAGTTGTGCATATTTCCTACTCAAATCGTATGTTAAGCAAATTTGACAATTTCTTTTCTTTTTGTTCGCAAGTGGATGCACTAAAATTGTGTAATTGAATCAGAGGAAAATTATCTGCTACCTGATCTATTGTGTAAGATTTCTGATGCTGAAGCCAATTGACAATTGTACAGAGTTTTAACTGTGCCTCTTAAGAATTTCAATCTTTATTGTTCTTTTTTAAGTTGTATGATGATATGATTGGGGTCTCATGTATTAGATTGTCTGATGGACCTACAAGTACTGATGTTGTCTAGACTCAAAAGAGTATGGCTCAACTACCGTATACCTGTTTTACCCCGGTATTTACTTATTGGTCACTATCCCCTAATGGCAGATTCTGTGCCACAGAACTCCAGTCAATTTTGGTTTGACGTGGATAAACTATTGTTGTTTTGTCTTTTGACAGAAGATGGTTGTTTTTAATGTGCAGCTAGTGCAGCTGTTGAAGTCTTGCGACTACAGAACATTGGCTATTGGTGATGGTGGGAATGATGTCAGGATGATACAGCAAGCCGACATTGGTGTTGGAATCAGTGGGAGAGAAGGACTGCAGGCTGCACGGGCAGCTGATTATAGCATTGGGAGTATGTGTTTAGTATATTTTTTTGTGTGTTTTCGCTTTAGATTTACATATTTGATTGTAGAATTGGGCGTAGTTATTAAGGTTTCTACTTGCAGAGTTCAGGTTTTTGAAGCGATTAATTCTTGTCCATGGACGTTATTCATACAACCGAACAGCATTCTTGTCCCAGTATTCCTTTTACAAGTCCCTAATTATCTGCTTCATACAAATATTGTAAGTGTGGCAAGTTTTGTTTTACTTAAAGTTATGTTTTGATGTGGCTGTTGTATGCTCTAATCTAAATGCTGATATGCTAACTTGAAAATTTTCAGTTTCTCTTTCGTGTCAGGGATTTCTGGAACCAGCCTTTTCAATTCAGTCAGTTTGATGGCTTATAATGTCTTCTACACAAGTGTTCCTGTTTTAGTCAGTGTCCTTGATAAAGATGTCAGTGAAGGGACAGTGATGCAACATCCACAGATCTTATTTTATTGCCAAGCTGGAAGGTACTTGTTTCATGTTAAAGCTTGAATCCATCACGTTGCCAAAGATTAGCCAAATGGTTTTCTCCTCCGTACTCTGGATGTGTAAGTACTAAGTAGGATGTTGTGCATTGGGGTCTTTGGACATAGCTGTGTGGAAAAACCCATCACGATCAGCCTAATGCCAATGTCGAAATTATGAGACAAATTGATTCATCAACTAGATCTAACAAGATGTAACCTGAAATTGTGTGTTTTTTAATACAATTTATGATGTAACTAATACGTGATTACGCACGACACTTACGCAAACCCAAAAAAAAAAAAAAATTGATCTAGGTTATCTACGGATGGCTTAATCGAATATCATTCACTTTATTTATTTGGGATTCTGGAGATACTTTTATAGGAGTTCATAGACGCTGTTATTCAAGTTATGCTATAATCTGATTTTCCAAAATCTGAGCTAATCTTACCTTCCATTTTGGTCCATGTTAGCCGACCCAATCAGTTTTGGGATTAATGCTCAATTGTTGATGTTGTTTATTTATCTCCCCTGTGCCTTCCCCTTACCTCCCCTCTTTGGTGATGTCATATTGTGGGACTTGATTGTGGTGCTTTTTTGCTATAAATATGTTTTATCTATTTTGTGACTAATATCTAAATGATGGTTATTTGTAACAGGCTTTTAAACCCAAGCACCTTTGCGGGGTGGTTTGGACGATCGCTCTATCATGTATAGCCTCTCTCCCTCCCTCCCTCCCTTTTTCTCTCTTATCTTTTTAATATGATTACCAACTGCTCTATATGATTTCCTTTTTACCTTACCCTTCATCCATCTCTAGCTTGTCTAAAGGAGTCTAGAAGCACGAGCTCAGATTAAAGTCTTTTAGCAGTAATGGAGCTTTTAGCTTCTAAGAAACGGAGCTTGGGATGGAGATGGAGGTGGATAGATGAGAGAGAACTCTGTTGGAAACGTTGATGCTATGATACTATGATTTATGAGGGCTGTGATATAATTTCTAAGATGGGCTCTGAAACTGACATAAAATTTAAAGTCTAGCTAAACTAAAGTAAAAGAATTCATATGTGGTCGGAGACCACAGGCCATTGTCCACCACACTCTACCCTCTTCACAGAGCTTCCGTAACCTCTTGGCAAAATGTTATGTGTGGCAAGCCCTTGCCCCCAACATCCCTTTACTATTTTGCATTGCGCTTCTATACGAACCCTGCTATAGGAAATTAGGTGCTAGCAAATTCTTGTTGCCCTAAAGTTGTGTGTCCATACATCTCTAGTCTGTGTACCTATCTATCATGCACACAGAACTGTCTAGCATGCACCTCCTGATAGTACAGCTGGCCCTGCACGCACTGGTTGAAGTCACCCCAATATAACTTCGGAATCACCCCTAATATATAAATATATGGCTGTCAAAATCCAATCCGAATAGCATGAATGCTCGAGTATATGCTATGTGTGAATTTGTCATCCAATTGATTATTCTTGTCCATTCTATCAATTAGTCATTTCTCCAACATATGCAGGCTATTGTTGTATTTGTTATCAGCATAAATGCATATGCTGGCGAAAAAACTGAAACGGAGCAGGTTGCAATGGTGGCACTCTCTGGGTGCATATGGTTGCAAGCCTTTGTTATTGCCCTTGAAACAAAGTAAGTTGTCATCTTTATACTTGTCCTCAATGTTTGATTTGGAAAATGGCTCCTTCTCTAAACCATCCCTCATTCACACCTCTATGATGAAAATGGCATAAAGAAAAGATTCAAAATATTGTTGATACATTGAGGCTAACAAGCAGTTGCTGTTTTCATTTGTTTTATCCTGCTTTCTCTTACCTATTTGAATGAAATTTGGTAAATCTTTTTTGACATTATTTATATTTTTCTGGCATCAGCTCCTTTACCGTACTGCAGCATCTTGCAATTTGGGGAAACCTTCTTGCCTTCTATGCCATCAATCTAATCGTCAGTGCCATTCCATCATCAGGAATGTACACTATCATGTTTCGGTTGTGTAGGCAACCATCTTATTGGTTAACCATGCTTGTAAGTGGACAACTACATTCCTCGTTAACTGCCTTTTTGTTCGCTTTGTTTTGTCATTATGCTAACCAAAGACTGGTGGACTTCTGCTTCAGATTATTGTTGTGGCTGGTATGGGGCCAGTATTAGCATTGAAGTACTTCCGTTTCACATACAGACCAAGTAGAATTAACCTCCTGCAGCACAATGAGCGTTTGGGTGGACCAATTTTGTCATTTGGTAGTATAGAGCCAAGTACTAGGACGATTGAGAAAGAAGTCATTCCATTGTCTATAACTCACACGAAAAACAGGAATCCTGTATACGAGCCTTTGTTGTCTGACTCCCCTAATACTAGAAGGTCTTTCGGCCCTGGGACACCTTTTGAATTTTTCCAGTCGCAAGGAAGATCTTCATCAGGCTATTCAAGAGAACGTAAGAAGAATTGAGTCTGTAGAATTGGAGATAGTGTATAGCTTTAGTTAGGTCGAGGAATCTTCTGTAATCTTATTGCCGTTGTAACTTGTAAGCCAAGTGTAATATGTAGCAGGTACGAGTATTTATTTGTACAGAGGGAGATGTTTGGAACTAATCGACTGAGACCACAGATAAAGAGCTGAAAATTTTGACATCTTTGTTTAGTTCGATTTGAGACATTACCACAACTTAGTTTTGTCATCTTAATGAGGACAAATATTCTTGTTAAAAGTAATTAAATTGTTTTGTTGGCAGAAAAGAGCCATGCTTTTATATGTTTGACTATACATCCTAACAAATTGGCATTGCAACAAAGAAAAAAGGTCATGAATGGTAGATAAAATTTGAACCTAACAACTTGAGGGTAATTATGCTAGAAGTGTAACTTATTAAATCGAAAAAGTAAACTAAATACTCGTCTAAAGAGTAAAGAGAGAAAAATAGTATACTACGAAGCTACATCCTTCTTCATTTTTATGGACTAGTTCCTGCTAAAATATTTTAATTTAAAATTGTACCAAGGAAACCTAGGATTTTGATAGTTCTAGCTGTTTTTCATGTCAGGGTACAAAATACATCATTTGAAAGGAACTTAATGATGTATCTTTATTCTCTAGTACTCATATGACGATTAGGCAATTTATACCATATACCCGGTGTACAATGAGCATCGTACACCCACCTTGGTTTGTAGATGATTAAAAGATTGGGCCCTTTATTTTTTATAAAATATTGGGCCTAAAACAAGAGAAATAAACAAAGAGGGTGTACGATGCTCATTGTACACCGGGTGTACGATGTAAGTATTCATTTTTGTCCCATTCATTTGAATATCAAAAACACCTCCTTTTTTGAATTATTAGTTTTGAGAAACCTTTTTTTTTTTCTAACAAGATTATGTGTTTATTCTTTCCTTGAACCACCACTTGAACCTAAATATATCCGTTGCCATTACATTAACGGCATATGTACTTGTAATATTTTGTTAATTCTTTTGTAAAATACCAACATGCAAATACTAATAAAAAGAGTTAATTTTATTAATTTTTTAAGATTCACTATTTGTTATTGATAGTAATTATAAGGACTTAAACTTGACAACTTTGTTCAGTTTGACTGTAGAGGTGGCAAATTGGGCCGGTCCGTTTCAACCCGAACCGAATAAACCGAACCGAACTCGATTAGTGAATAGACAACTCGAGTTCAACCCGAAACCCGACCCGACCCGAACCGTTTTTGAACTCGAATTAGCTAAACCCGAATAAACCCGAACAGAACCCTGATTAATTGTCTTTGTTATCATGAAATATAAGCTAATAACAAATTTAAACAATTAAAACATATTTCAATAAGAAGAAACTTTAATTGTTTAGTTATTTTTAACAACTTACATTGTCGGGGGCTAAAAAATAAATGAAATGGTACCAAACCCGATTTAACCCGAACCGAATCTAACCCGAAATTAATGTCCTGATAGTACCCCGAATCCAAAAAAACCCGAATCGAACCGAATTGAACCCGATTGACCATCAATGTTCTGGCCCGAACCGATAGCCCGTTTGCCATCTCTAAGTTTGAGAACCCCTCCTGCCTTCCTCGCTCCCATCGCGCAGACTCTTTCTTTCTTTCTTCCTTTCCCTCTGCTCCTCTTATCGTCTCTCATCGCACTCTCTGTCTCTGCTCTCGTATATACAAACCCAACCCCCGCTTCATTGTAATTTTATAACTCCCTACCCTTCTACTTCTTTCTTTATTTTAGTTCAATTACGTTTTTTTATGTATTCAACATTTACACGCTTTCCTCTCTTCATATATATATATATATATATATATATGTGTGTGTGTTCTTTTCTTCAGTTCTTCTAATCGTTTATTATTTGTTTCAGTACTAAAAATAAAATAAAAAATGGAAAACGGCGGCAAAGGAGATGAAATCCCCGAAAATGCAAACGAACGTAAGTACTGTATTATTATTTCTCTTCTTTTTTTTAAATTTATTTCGTTCCATCCCCAATATTTATTTGTATGACCTGTGACTAAATAAATTAATGAATTAATTGGGTTGTGAATTAGTGATTACTAGTATTTATTTGGGATTAAAGTATGCATTAGTTTGTGCTATTTTTTATGTTCAGCAAAAATTGTGTGAACCTGTTTTATATATATGAGACAGGAGGGGGCATTAATCGACCATTTCCTTCATTAAGGACCCATTCTCATATATGAAACGGGTTCACACGAGTTTTTGTGTTTTTATGTTTCGACTGCCAAAATTATGAAGTGGAAACTATGACTGATTTTGTATTCCATTTTTTTAAATAATCAGACTGCCCTGGCCCACAATCGGATTCTGCCGGAAAATCAGACGCGTGCGCAGGTTGCCCTAATCAGGAAATATGCGCTACTGCGCCAAAGGGCCCTGACCCAGGTAAAACTATTTGTATTGTAGATTTGTAGTATAGAATCTTGAGGAATGAAGTTGGCGATACTTTTATTTGATTTACTGTTGGTTTCTTCAATGAGGCCCTTTTCTTGGTGGCAAAGCTGATATTTCTAGTCTAAAGGTATCACTGTAACAATTTGTTTCGTTCTTGTATCCATGTCGGATTCTTGGAAAGGCATGACTGAGCTGGTTTTAGTAGTTGAGTCCATAATCTACGGAGTGCTCATTATAGGCACTTTCGAGCAGTTTTTCTTTGAGCTACCTAGTATGTTTTGACTGTTTGCATGAACGGCAACATGATATTTGCATATACTGAGGTTGGACTTGCTTGCATGATTTTGTTGGTGGTTGAGTGGCAAGGTCCTTGTTTTGTATAGTCTCTTCACACACTCGCAAATCTAAGCTCCTTTGATATATTGTCAATTAGCCTTTTAGTCCTGATATCAAGATTGCATAGTGCAACGAAGAACTTTGATTTGGTACATATTATTAGGAAAACTGAGGGGCATTTTGGATTTCAATTTGTACTGGCCATATTTGGAGAAGGGAAAACAAATACTGTGAAGATATGATTCTCAGTCACAATTGGAAGAAATAGGTAATCTCCATTGGGCTTTGTCCATCGATTGTGAAGGTTCATGTCCAAGCTACCGATTATTCAACTATATTCGACAATGTATCTGTAATTCTCGTATCTTCAAGTGGGTTTCTAGGAATAGTAGGTATACATAAAAATTTAGAGAAAGAAAATCGGAAAGTGAGATACAAAAAACCTCTTTCTCAGAATCTTATCAACATGTCTCACTTCTCTCCTCTCCAACTTTCCCTCCACCTCATCTCCCCCTGATCTGTAAAAGAAAATGAATAAAGGAAACAAAAATGGAACTGCAAGACGGAAGAGTTGGACTTCTATAAACTCATGTAGCATGAGGGCTTCCATCGGTTCCTTTTTGTCAATTGAAGATGGATTCTGTCATGCCATTATACCATGGATGAATAATAGGATATGTATAGGATATAGGAGGGTTTCAATGGGCTACTATATTGTCAATTTAAGATGGGTGCTGCTAATTTTTTTAAGCTAAATGGATGAATTATCATGATTATGCATCTGACACTTTTGCGTGGTACTTTCTTCTCAACTGAAGTGAAATCCTCGGATTCATGTTCCATGTTGCACCCAGAATTTGGGCTGGGATTGGGGATCTTATGAGGAATTTGTGGATTGGGGATCAACCGTTGCGCAATAGGTTCCGTTGTATATATATCGTTTATCAACCCTACACGATGACCATGGAATCTCCATTTGCGACGACATTCATATGACATGATCAGGATGGCTGAGCTTACTTCATTTATTGATGTTCTAGTATGATTTTCGCTGGGGAGAGATTCTAGAATTTGGTTATGTGAGAGTGGGTGTATTTCCGTCCAAGTTATTCCTTACTATGTTAAGTGCACTTTCGATGTACCCTATATTCCCTATTGCTAACCTAATTTCCAAGGGAAGATTTCTTATAAGGTAAGAGCTTTTGTTTGGACCATGTCTTTGGGTAGGACCGTAGGGTTAACACTAATGACATGGTACAAAGGAGGAGACCAATCGTGGTTGTCCTGTGTCTGGATATTAATTTGTTGTGTAGAGCTAGTGGAGAGACCTCATCACACCTCTCCCTCATTGTCATTTTGCACAATGACGTTGGAATAGGCTCCTTGGTGTTTTTGGCAAGATGTCGGTTTGTCCTTCATCTATACCAGAGCTTCTAGAGAATAGCTACAGGGGTTTTGGGAGGAATACGGACAAGAAGTTGCTGTGGCAAAATGCTATGTTAGCAATTCTTTTTGCATCTGTCTACACCGGATTCGAGTTTTTCCCACAACCCGTGCATATTCACCAAAATTAATATGGGATGGAGTTACTTATCTTGCTTCTTTGTGGTTCAAATCTAGTGGAGCTTTTGGAGAGTATCCTTTGACTATTTTGCAAATGAATTTATCTAAAACGTAAGTATCTTTTGAGAACAACATGTCCTTCGCATTAATACAACTTTTTCTTATCTGAAAAAGGAATTTGGGCTGCGATGAGGAGACATGAGCATTTGCGCAGAGAGATGAACTAATTCATAAATCAATATGTAGCATAGTCGCAGAGATGAACTATTTTAAATGGCCTCAGTCTCTGATTGATACAGGAGGACATAGTGAACTTAATATGAGTTGAATGTTTTGAAGTAGTTGCAGAATATTTTAATTGAATCGGTTGCACCCCAGCACTGTGATCTTTTGTGCTGTGCACTTTTTACTATTTCAGGGTCGGTACTAGTCTGCTTCTTCTCATGTTGTACACTTGCTTGTCTTTGTTATTTTGCAAGGCCAGTTCTCTACCAAGTACTACTGTGGCAAGACTTTATGATAATCAATTAATTTTGCTCTTGCAGATTTGCTCCCAATTGCAGAGAGAATGGCAACTGTGAAGCACAAAATTCTGGTTTTGTCGGGTAAAGGTGGAGTTGGTAAGAGTACATTCTCTGCTCAACTGGCATTTGCTCTAGCGGCCAAGGATTATCAGGTGGGTTTACTTGACATTGACATTTGTGGCCCAAGTATCCCCAAAATGCTTGGCCTTGAAGGCCAAGATATCCATCAGAGCAACCTTGGCTGGTCCCCTGTTTATGTCGAGTCAAATCTTGGTGTCATGTCCATTGGTTTCATGCTCTCTAACCCAGATGAAGCTGTCATATGGAGAGGTCCTCGTAAAAATGGGCTGATCAAGCAGTTTCTCAGGGATGTCTACTGGGGAGAGCTTGATTACTTAGTAGTTGATGCTCCTCCTGGCACTTCTGATGAGCACATCTCAATCGTTCAATGCCTCCAAGCAACAGGTATTGACGGTGCAATTATTGTCACCACCCCTCAACAAGTCTCTTTAATTGATGTCCGTAAAGAAATTAGCTTCTGCAAGAAAGTTGGAATAGAAGTCCTTGGGGTGGTTGAGAACATGAGTGGGTTGTGCCAGCCGCTGACAGAGGTCAAGTTTCTAAGGCCGTTACCAACTGGTGAACATGTAGATGACACCAAGTGGGCTTTGGAGTTGATCAAAGAGAAAGCTCCTGAATTGCTAAATTGGGCTGCTTTCAGTGAAGTCTTTGACAGTAGTGGTGGCGGTGCGCAGAAGATGTGTCAGGAAATGGGAGTTCCTTTCTTAGGAAAAGTACCATTGGATCCACAACTAGGCAAGGCAGCTGAAGAAGGAAGATCGTGCTTTGATGATGCGAAATGCAAGGTCAGTAGCGCAGCTCTCAACCGTATTATAGATAGTCTAGTACCAAAAACTGCTGCAGAAAATGGTGCAGAGTGAGTGTTTAGCTTTGTTCTCTTCTTCTGGTGTATTCCTAGGATAACAGAGGTATAGAGACTACATGTAAAGGTTTTTAATGGAAAGTACTAGCTTGCTCCAATGCAGCTGCTTGTTTGGATGCACTGGATGTCTGATGTCTGGATGGTATATGAATGTGTTGGATCGTCTGTATTTTGTCTTGAAAAATAGATTGGGATGATTGGTTATCAAACAATTTTGCATGACGCCGTCTCTTGTTATAAAATCCTATATGGCTATATGCTACATTCTGTCATCCAGCTTGTATGTTACAATGTTAAATGTATATTTATATATTTTTATTTAACTAAATAAATCATTTTTAATCAGGGTTGATCCATATTTATTGAATTTTTCAGTGTCCGGCAAATCTTAGGCTCAGATTTAACAAGTTTTGTGGTCAAAATTCAGTATTTTAAAGTCGGTTTTTGGTTTAATATCGTATGAGGCAAATTTCTACAATTCAATTTGTAACCGTAACAATTAGCATGACACGCACATGAAAAAGAGACGATTAGCGATGTACCAAAATTCAAAGATGTCATATCTTGCCGGGTTAAGACTTTTTGTGTGCAGAAAAGCTTAAAACACTTGTCATCAACATAACTTATGTGGCAGGGAAGCCGTAATTTCTGTGATCCTGCATGCTCTTTTCTATTGTCAGTCTGACTCAAAACATTCTCATGCGCATGTCTTATGTTTGCCTCCCTTAATCCTTAATTTCACCCTACCAAAAGTAAAGATAAATGACCTAACTCTTACTTGCTTCCTTTCTGCTCTGTTTTCTTCTAAAGACTTAAGCTGGACCTACTGAATAGAAGCAGAACGCAAACCAGGGGGAAGTGTTTGAAACTGTTCCCAAGTGGCAAGTGCCAAAAGGGCATCACATCATTCATTCTTTACTTTCATGTATATACTTCTGACGTTCAATTATGTTTGTCATTTCATGACTTCAAGTGCCCTTCCTAGCCTCTATTGGTGTTGATTGTTCCTTGTTCCTTACAATTGTCTTTGTATTGCTGCAGAAGGAAGAAAAGGCATAACTTGTAACTCTGCAATTATCTTAAAATGGATAAACAGACCGTTTTGGTGTTGGGTCTTTTGGCGCCCCCAACACCTTCCCCTACAAAACTTAAGCTTCCTTCTAAGAGAAAACATCCTCAAGCCGATAAACGACCTAAGCACAAGAGACTATGTTCTCCTGAGAAAAGATTAGTAGTTGTTCAGGAAGACCTGTTGGCACCCCAAACACCTTCCCCTACAAAGCATAAGCAACCTTCTAAGGGAAAACTTCTTCAAACCTACAAACGTAAGCGCAAGAAATTATCTTCTGTTGAAAAAAGGTTAGTAAATGTTCAAGTTCAAGAAGACCTTTTGGCGCCACAAACAATTTCCCCTGCAAAGCATAAGCAACCTTCTAAGAGAAAACTTCTTCAAGCAAACAAACCTAAGCGCAAGAGATTATCTTCTGATGAAAAAAGATTAGTAAATGTTCAAGTTCAAGATGACCTTTTGGCGCCACAAACACCTTCCCCTGCAAAGCACAAGCAACCTTCTCAGAGAAAACTTCCTCTAGCAAACAAACCTAGTCGCAAGAGATTAACTTCTGCAGATAAAAAAAAGTTAGTATGTGTTCAAGAAAAGGTCACCGAAGCAGCATATTATACTCGTTCCTTACATAAATTTGTAGCAGATGAGATTGAATCTGTTGGTTCAAGTGGTCTATCTGAATTGCAAACCTGGAAAATTTTGTTGAAGGAAAGTGAACCAAATTGCCTGCGTGAGAGGGTTCAAACATTCATCGTTAAAGTTGGAGAAATCCAAGGTATATACTAAGCTGTAAATGCAAGAATTGTTTGTACCTTGAATCAAATGTCTACAATTGGCTGATTTAGGACTATGCATGGAAGAACTGTTATTGTCGTCTCAAATTATTATCTACGGCACATTTATTTGAAACTTACATTTGTTATCTTTAGTGCAACCTTCTTATTTTCCAATGGTTGAAACTATACCCCGTATGAGTTTAGAATTTAGATCCATGTTTAATGTTTTTTTTTATAATTGTGTTTGTGTGTCTATATTCGTCACAAATTTGTATTTCTTGATTCATAGAGCATGATGATAGATTATCCTACTAGTCATGAAAGTTCACTTTTTCTATTTGGGTTAGACCTAAGAATGATTCAAGTGTTTTATTTACAAGTTCCCTATTCAGATGGCGTCATATTACAATTGTTCTTCCTTACTCCCCTGTGGTTTATGTGAGTAGCTAATAGCTAGTACGTTTAAGCAGGCCGAAGAAAATATCAACAATGGAAAGGCTCTGTTATGGACTCTATTTGCGGAGCTTTTTTGTCACAAAGAGTATCTGATCAACAGTCAAGGTATAGGGAGAAGGAAAACAAAATACTCTGACAGAATTTTATTGTTTATAATATGTTTGTGCAGACTCTAACCAATTGCGTACTGCAGTAATGCTTTCATGATGCTTCGTGCTTGCTTTCCTATGGATCCTTCCTGTAAAGAGTATGGAAAGCATCACAGAGTGTTGCGGGTAAAACGATCGCTTACCAACTGCTTTTCTCAGAAGAAACAAGATATCAGCTCTCATGATAGACATGCTAGTACTTCAACCTTGAAGAAGCCTGCCCGGAAATCAGCTGATGAGGAGAAGAGAAGTACTAGTAAAAGACGCAAGGGTAAGAGAGCTGTCTCTCGGAAGGAAAAGGCCAAAAACGCCAACCCTTGGTTGAAGAGGTCAAAGATGGAATGGGAAAGAGATAACAGAAGCATTGATACGTTGGATTGTGTAGACTGGGCTGCAGTTCTCCGTTCAAATGTGAAGGATATCTCAGAACCAATAGCAGCGAGAGGCATGCAAAATCACCTTGCGGAGCGCATTAAGGTAAATAAAGACTAAACAATGAGCTCGCTTGTGTAAAGTGTCTCATTCTGGTTAAAACCAATACATTCAACCTATATGAAATTGAATCATAAATGGTCCGAACTCAGAACCATCTGTCTTTGTTTTGTTTTCTGTTCAGTTTGTTCCCTTTTTTCATCTCTGGATAAATACATATTGCTGATGATGGTCAATCTGCTGCAGGGATTTCTTGAACTGCTTTTAAAAAATCAAGGAAATTTGGACCTGGAATGGATTAGAGATGAAACCCCCGAAAAAGCAGAGTAAGCGCAAAATGTTGGATGATCAATTTTCTAGTTCCTTGTAAAGATATTACAGTTCTATTCATGAAGTCTGAATATTGGTCACTCTTAGTGAGGTTCTTCGCAGCATATATGGACTAGGTCTGAAAAGTCGAGAATGTGTACGGCTTTTAACTCTTGGGCATCCTGCCTTTCCTGTAAGGAATATGATTCAAACTTTTTGACTTTCTAATCAGACTGTTAAGTAGAGGATAACTATAGTTACCGGGTCGTTGAACTAGGTTGACATCAATGTTGCAAGAGTAACAGTTCGTCTGGGATGGGTTCCAGCTGCATTTAGTGATGAACAGCAGATGGATCTTCTGAATTTGTAAGAATCATGTGTTCATATTTGATTGCAAAGCTACAGATCAATTTACAAAGTAATAACTTTCTGTTTTGTAGGAACTCCATTATGCATGAATGTATACATCAATACCTTTGGCCGAGCTTATCCATGATTGATCATGAGACTTTGTAAGAAATGCATATAACCTCTGCCATAGATGTAGATGTTGTATTCTTTTACCCTTGCCCCTTGCCAATATGATGATTATAATTTTTTTTACATATTTCTCAAAGGTACGAATTACATTGTCAGATGATCACTTTTGGGAAGGTATGCTTTTAACCTAGTTTTGGAGAGTCAAGTCACAAAGCCCCATCAATTGTAGAGTACCAAACTAAAGGGGGATGGATGTGTTGTGTTTTTTTACAGGTTTTTTGTACGAAAAAGGAACCTAATTGTGCTAATTGTCCCATGCAAGAGGAGTGCAAATATTATGCTAATCCTGATGACAGGTATAGTTAATGTCCTGCTTCTGGTTAATTTGGTTTATATTTGCATGAACAACAGCATTGAGAAAGATAGTATTCTGAAATCCCCGACTCTTCAGGGGTTACAACTTACTCTTAAGATTTAAGCACAACTCATTCGATTCTGTAGGAAAAAACCTAGCACTACTCTCGAAATTATCCCAACAAAGGCTTGCAAACTCAGTGATACAGTAGTAGATATAGAAGACCTTTGTTCCACAAACCAAAAGAGGACTCAAAAGACTCGAACAGAAGTTATAAGAGCTAATTTGCATCGAAGAGTAAGAAGCAAGAGAAGTCTGGTGAAGAATATACACTGGGGAAGTCTTGATCTGCAGAACATGACTCTTTCTTGAATATGACTTAAAGCTGTTTGTAGCAAGCAATCGTCTCAGCTCAGCTCACAGTAGTTTTTTCATTCCCCTTTATTAAGAATTATGGCCATCAAATTTCCTTGCCTTGACACATGGTTTAGGATGTAAATAGGTCCATTTTGATCTAAACTTCTTTGTATACATGATCCACCCTTTATGAAAGAGTGTTTTTTTGCTTTCTGCAATATCTTATCAGGTCTTATGTAGATGTAACATTGTAACCTGGTACATTGCCTCTTAAAATCTAATTGGTGAAGATCAAGTACTTTAGTCTTGGAATTTACTGCAACACATTGTAAAGTTTCCTAATTTTGCAAATTATTAGCAATAAACAATGTGCTCATGTTGTGTGCAGACTGCTACTTGATGTCTTGTACTGTTATGTGTTTCCCTTCTAATACCATCAGGAAAAAACCGAACACCTATAAGAACAACTAATATCTTTCATTTGAAAATTTGCAATAGGTATTATTCTTCATCTGCTCACGAAAAAAATGTAAATACCTTTTGGTAATGACAATATCGAATTAGACGAGCATTATAATTTTGACAGCAAGATGTTGCATTATATTATTGTAGTTCCTAAAATCTCGACCGTTTATAATTTATTAATACATTAAAAGAAATTGAATTAACAAATCACGAAAGACTGAGATTGGAGTGGTACATGGTTTTTTAACAAATTATCATCGCGAATGGAGAGAGAAAGCAATAACCACAGATGGGACTAGAGGGGTTCCATCCTAAATCCAATTGGCAATAGGAGGAGTAACCCTATTGGCCTAAATACAGAAGAAACCTCGACTCTCTCTTCAATGGGCGAAAGTGACTAATTGACCCCAAGACTTTAGCCCCATGTGCAAATCACCCCCTCAACTTAGAAATGTAGCAAATCAACCCCAAACTCAAATTTTAAAGTGTTAAGTAGCTCAATTCTTATTTTCCCTATTTTAACAAAATAACAAAAAAGGAACTTTTATATACTGAAAAATCTAAATACACAAATACTTAACATTATACAGCCA
>ONZK01003931.1:0-48522 GCA_900322385.1 Pharnaceum exiguum
AGTTTGAGGTAGAGAGAGAAAATTAAGACTTAATTTCGACGCAACTATTTTTACCCCTTTCTTTATTTTTTCAAGTTTATATATAAGGGTATTTTGGTCCAAACCAAAAAGAGTGCATAAAAATGTAATGTAGTGAGGAGTGCAAAAAGCACCCCTCTAATTTTATTTTGGGAGAATCTACTTTACTGAGGTAGTAGTCCTCGCTCCTCTACCGTCCCCGACAGAACACAAAGAAGATAATGCTCACTGCTCCCCATCCCTTTTTCCGATCATCGACACACAAAAAACAAACAAACAAACAAACAGCGAACAAGTGATAAAAGTAAAGTCAAAATGTTGTTCCAGGTGGGCGGTCAGGGGACAAGGCCAACATTCTTCGAGATGGCCGCTGCCCAGCAACTCCCGGGCAGTCTCCGCGCTGCCCTCACTTACTCCCTCGGCGTACTACTTTCACTTCCCTTCCTTTTCCTTCCCCTCTTTCAATTTCCTTTATTATCTATAATTAGTAGTAATTGTTATTTGTGGGTTACTATTTCAGGTAATGGCACTTAGAAGACCAATTTTACACAAAGTGTTGGACTATGAGGACGAATTCTTTGCCTTTTTGATGCTTATACTCGAAACTCACAGCCTCAGAACTACGGGTATTAGTCGCCTTATAAATACCATTAGTCAGTACCTTATTATTAGTCACAATTTCACCCGGTGTACCAAAGACTTGTTGACTTTTCTTTTGTTTCCAGATGCATCTTTCTCAGAGTCATTGTACGGGTTGCGGCGTAGAACGGTAAACACCAGAGTAAATAAAGATGCTGCTCTTGTATTGAGGTCGTCCGCCAATGATGGGATTCAGCCCTCTGCTCTTCAAAGGCGGCAGAAAGTCCTCTCCGTCGTCTTTCTGGTATTTATTTCTCCTCTGGTGGTTGTTGTTATTTCTTTTTCTGAAATGTTTCATGTGTTGGAAATGTAGTGTTAAGGTCGAAGTTGGTAAAAGGGAGCTTAGAAAAGATTTTACTTAGCTGTGTTCATTATCTATTATTACGTACTCTGAGATGCCCGCGTAGCGTTTCTTTTCTGTTGCTCAAAAGTAAAGGCATTTCAACTTGTAAATGTAATGTAATGTGAGTACTAGGAGTGACAATTCTGATTAGTATTGGACATAATTTAAGCTTGTCTTTGTGATATGACTGGAGATCCTACATACCTACCCCAATGGTGCTAGGTGAGTCTTTGGAGACACATTCCGAACAGGGAAGCGAGGGTAGGAGTTATAAGGATGTAGTGACGGGAAGACCTGGCTGGATTTGCTGCTTTTCATGTGGTCAACCAAAACCACAAAGTGTTGTGACTATTGGGGCGAATTTCTTGGTTTAAGGTTCACTAGAAACCCGCAAGTGCAGGCATTTAAGAAAGTGTGTTCTCCAAAAGGCAACATTTTAAGTCCAGCGGGTTCAAAGGGTTGCTCTACAGGGTGTACTGAAACTGGGAAAACTGGTTCAGTTTTACAAGTTTCAAAGATCATAACGGTACAGGTGAGGGAGGGAAGGAGGATGTTGAAATGCAGCCAAAGATCCCCATGGAGAGAACTTGGTCCAAGGTTGATATTGCACTAGATGTAGCCTGTAGGTAGTTTCTTACCTTCCCCCCTCAATAGTGCATGTACAATACTGATTGGGATAGGTTAGAATTGTGTTAGTATGGGGTACATGAGATGCAGTCTACTAAGTTAAGTAAGGAACAACCAAGTAAACAGCTTGCCTTTTGAATTCAAGCACCGAGCAGCTGGCGGTTACCTCTGGGTTGTCTGCAGGCTTTAATCTTGTCCAACGTATGTCTTATGGGAGAATTAAGGTTTGCAGCAGATGAGGATGGTAGTAAGGTAGTTCACTGGAGGTGATGAGTTCGGACGAGGATTTCTCCTCCTCAGATGACGAGGATTTACTGTTGGATGAGCTTAGGGAAGTCGAGGATAACCTGCTTTGATGGAATGGATATTCTCACGTCTCAGAGACAATGTCTCATGTTTCAGAAACTACGTCGGACCTACACGATATTTCAGCAGTACATTCTGTTTTTTTTTTTTGCCAACAGGGAACATAGTGGAGGTTGTAGATGCCTCTGTGGAAAATAAAAACCCGGTATGCCACGGTGATAACTATGTTAAGGTTGACACTTCCTTTTCATCAGAGGTTGAGAAGAACGTGTTTCCTGTGCACAATGAATGGGAAGACTCTCAGTCTGCCACATCTGGGGCCATGTATTATTGTGGTAAGGAGTCGAATGAGCCAGCACAACTTTATTTGAATTAGATGTCTTCAAACCAGTGAACTCGGCAGGCAATGAACTTGGGGCAGATAGTCGTAGTCTACCTAAAATGAGCTTTTGGAGTAGAGAAGTTGAGAAGTGAAATACTATTACTCTAATTACAGCACTAGTTGTAGTCTAAGGATTGAATAGGAAATAGCTCAAGCCTCAAAGGTTAATAAGGTTTCTTTCAATTCTTCCGGTGGATTTCTTGTCATCCTTGTATTAATGAATCTTGATTAATATATTTTTTTCTTAGCTAAAAAAGCATATTAAGGGTTAGGATCAAGTGCTGACAGAAATACCTTCGTTATTTTCCATTGTTCCCAACCTGTTACCTGCCCCTCCCCCTCATCTCAAGTTATGAACTGGTTTGATCGAATGATGGGGTTAGTGGTGATATGGGGGATATGATGGTTAGTGATGAGGTTTGTCGTGAGTCGTAACTGGGGCTAGTGTAAATGTCCTTAGTGGTACAGTTTCGGTGTTGATTTTTGATTTTTTGACTGGTAATAATGTGACGGAACAAAAGAAAAATGAAAGAAGAATTAATTGCATCCATTCAATACGCAAGTGGAGAATTGGCATCATCCTACATAGCACTTGAAATTCCATTACTTTTTGAGCAACGCAGAAGAGTCGTACTCCTCTCAGATGCTTTGGTTTCTTTTGTTGTGGTTTTTATACTGTTGAACTGGAAGGAACTTTTAAGTTCTGTATAAATCGTTTTGTCCACCCACCTCCCTTTGCATATCTCTTTTTGTATAGCTTAAAATAGTGCCATTTATTATTGCTCTTACTTGTTTTTGTGTACCCTCTTTCCTGCTTTTGGGTTTGCATTCTCCTCTGTTGAGGCTTAATGAAACATCGAGATTTGAGATGGACGGGTTTCAACAATTCTTCAATCAAACGTCCCTTTGTTCCTTGCATTTGAATTTAACCGTAGGGTTTGACCAAGCTAATCCTCTACATACATAAATCTTGAAATATGTGTCTACAAGATGGTTTGTACACATCACCTCTTACAACAAGTTAAAGCATTTGACTACCATGCTACTCAATCGCTTAGTAATTAAATTCCAATTCCAAATGTGGATTTTTAGATTTGCTTCTTTGTTTTTTCTTTTGAGGAATTAGTACAGCCAAACATATCTTTTTTGAAGTATCCTACTACTATTGCTTATGTTAAGGATTACTATAATATGATTATGTTTACATGGGCTTATGTTAAAAATAAAATAAAATTGTTTACTTAATAATTTACTTTTTCCATTCAGAATACGCTGATAAACATTCAATTAATTCTCGTGCAACGCAATACTAGTTACCAATTGAATATAGTTTACATTGTTCAGCTGCTCACCTATATGTTGATGTGGTGAATGGTTGTTAGCGTATGGAAGTGAAATAGTTTTTTGTTCATCACTGTAGGTTGTGTTACCTTATTTTAAGTCAAAGTTGCATTCGATTTATAACAAAGAGAGGGAAACTGCTCTGCAAGCAAGTCTATGGGCACAGGGTGATGATAGATTTGATGAGGTTGAATATATAGATGTAGCAGGGAATGCAATTGATCAGACAACAACCTCAGATGCTGAACTCTCATCTGGAGCACTTATCTTGAAAAGGACTAAGAGATTTGTTGGTGCTTGTTACCCCTGGATACATGCAGGACATGAAGGTATATACCACTTTATTCTTGTTCATGCCCATATGGCCATGTTCACCATTCGTATGCTGAAAGTAAGGTTTACTCGTTAGCTGTTTGCCAGAGGCAGGTCTAGGGGTTGGGGATTTTTTTAATTGTTTAGAAACGGTACTTATTGTCTCAAGATTTTGCCGACACTGCTTACTGGAACTACAGGGGTATAGTTATGTACTCCTCACACTGGCATAACTCACTGGGGGAAGCAATATGACAGCATAGGGCTACTCTTGCTGTGGAATTTTGGGATGCAAGGGAATGTTTTTTTCTAACCTAAGTTTTATCCCTGAGTACAGTATTTTCCCATGATTCCCAGAAATGGCTCATGCTAGCAGGCCTTTTTTTTGGGGACCAAGGGATAGACTCATAGTTGTTGGTTGGTTGGTTGGTAAGAACTGTCTTTAAGGACATATTTCTCTTAGGCTGTCATGTTACAGTTCGTTACATTATCATCTAATGAGGAGCTAAGTTGATGTTTAACTTTTCAGTTTTTGAGTTATATTTTCTCTTTTCTTGTTTTTGAGAGAAATGGTGTTTACCCATGGTCATACCTGAGTTACACTCTTATCTTGTATCATGTGTTCTGTTTTATTGTTTATTGGCCACTCACTGGATAAATTCGCAACACAGGATTGACATTTGCTTACCAACTTTTGTACCTGTTGGATGCCACTGGGTTCTACTCGCTTGGATTGCATGCCTTGGGACTTCATGTGTGTCGAGCTACTGGACAGGAGATGGTATACATTTAGCTAAAGATTCTTATCCTTGAACTTATCTGCTTATATCAACATGGCTTTTTGTTTCTTTCAAAATTGAGCTCCCTTCTCTGTTATGTCAAGGCAGATGGATGCTTCTTCAAGAATATCAAGAATGAGGAGCCGAGAGCGTGAGAGGCTTCGTGGTCCTCCGTGGTTGAAGGTGAAGTTTTATCCTATACTTTTATCAAATAGAATACTAAATCAAGTTCTTCTTTTCAAGTGAGCTAGTCATAGTTATGAAAATACATATGCTATTGTATATTTCTGTCTTAATAAGAGTCTAATTAAGCTGTAATTTACTTTATTGCACAATAACAAGAATTTTTTGCCCCCTAGTAAAGGAACTCGCATTTCTTTTACGCATATCAACCACTATGTCTTCTTTAATGTTTATCTCTTTTGGTACCAAAACTTAGACTGTGCATCGCATGGGTAAGAAACCTAGTTTACTCCTAAGCTGGTCTCAATGTCTGGCTAGATAGCTATGAGTTATATTGCACTAAGCGTATCCAATTTTCATTTTGTGTGTTTCTTGTCCTTGTCTTGTTGCTGGAGATTGTCTTTTGTTCCCTCCTGCCGTGCGAAAGAAATCAAACATAATTTTATGTGTGTTGATGTTATTATAGATTTATAGTTGACGCATTAGCCTGATTTCTGATATGTTGGCATGAAATTCCAGAAATTACAGGGTGTTTTTCTCACCTGCATGTATGGTGTACTTGATTATGCGCAAACAGGTCTGATTGCTTCCGTATTTATATTCAAGGTATGATTTTCATCTAGGGATTCAGCTTTTTATGCTCATTTTGTAAACTCATTGTTATGTTGTATCCTCAAAGCTAGCTTTCAACTACTAGAGATTTAGCTTTTGATCTTCCTTTCATCAATCAATTGTTAGATGATGGAGTGGTGGTATCAATCTGCTGAGGAAAGAATGTCTGCTCCAACGATTTACCCCCCACCACCACCTCCCCCTCCCCCTAAGGTGAGCAGTATTTGCTTCCAGCACCTTTCTGATATTATATAATGCTCCTTGCAAAAGTGATGACTGAGGAGTAGAGATGAAAATGATTTACTTCGCTGATAATTTAGTTGTGTAACTACTTTTCTGTATATTATGCTCCATGGCCTAAAAAGCCCATTATATTTCATACAGGCAGCAAAGGAGGGTGTTCCATTGCCATCTGACAGAACAGTTTGTCCTCTTTGCTCAGAGAAACGAGCAAATCCATCCGTTGTGACAGTTTCAGGATTTGTCTTCTGTTATAGTTGCATATTTAAGTATGTTTCCCAGGTAAGCCACTTTCCCTAGCTACACTTCTCAGAGGTGAATGCATACTCTTATTAAGACATTAAAGGAAGGCTTAGTTTGCTCCTCATGTAGTGGGTTGTTGTTGTTGTTAGTGGCGGACTGTCAGGAGGAGATGTTTATCATATATGGTTGTATCATGTATGGTTATGATTAACTAATTCATGTTGTATTTCTCTTTGTAGTATAAGCGTTGCCCCATCACATTGATTTCGGCACAAGTTGAAGACATTAGAAGGCTTTTCCATGACATGTGATACGGTCATAGAGGTTGGAGTATGTATATAGCCTGACTTGCTCACCTTTTCTTCTACAATAGTTTTTGTGTAAACCGGATAGGAAAAACAACTTTGTACCTGGAAAATATGGAGAATGTCAATTAAGAAGAAAAGAAAAAAAAATATGAAATTGTGCTCTTTCTACGTGAAGGTAGAGAGCAGACGGTTTTTCAAAAAAAAAAAAAAAAGAAAGAAAAAGGGTGGTTTCTATTTATTTGGATTTTATTAGGTTTTCTATTAATTGTGAAGGAAAAAGTGTGAAAAAGAAAGTATAAATCAAATATAATTAGGAGATTTCCTCATATATTCTTTAACTTTACTTTTTTTGTAGGTTTCCTTTTCGTAGCCAAACACATGGATTTTTGTGTTTCCTACAGTTTTATTGCTAACGTAACTACAGTATATATTTTGTATCAGCAGTTATACGGTAGCCGTTAGGTTTTGTTACATTAAACTATTAAAGAAACACAAACAAACAAGCAGTCAAGGAGTAACAAAGGACAAAGACAATGCAGATCTTTGTTAATTCTGTTAGAAGAAGTGTATTTGACGTCAAGTGTTCTGATACTATTGACACTATCAAGAAAATGATTCAGCGCAGGGAGGGTATTCCAGCAGACGTGCAATGGTTGTTTTTTGCTGGTCAGCTGCTTTTGGATGAGAAAACCTTCGCTGATTACAACATCCCAAATGATTCTAACCTCTTCTTGGGCAATTTATACCATACACCCGGTGTACAATGAGCATCGTACACCCAACTTGGTATGTAGATGATTAAAAATTGGGCCCTTTATTTTTTATAAAGTATTGGGCCTAAAACAAGAGAAATAAATAAAGAGGGTGTACGGAGTAAGGTACACCGGGTGTACGATATAAGTATTCCTCTTCTTGTTGCGCTTGAGGGGAGGCTAAGATCCATGACAAGGAGGGCATCCCACCAGACCAGCAGAGTATGGGCGCACCTTAGCCTTCATGGTGGTTTCTGGATTTGGCATGTTAGGTGTTCTAGCGGACCTTATATTAGTCTTTTAGTTGGTCCGGTTATGGTGTAAGGTTTATCGTAATTTGATGTGAAAGTTTGAACTCTGGAATGAAAACATGTTATTTTAGCAATGAAAAATATCGTTGTTTCATTAGTTGTTGATTACTACGAATACAATATGAATTTTCAAACCCTAGTTAATAATTTTGCCTTTTCACACGAACCTGACACCGCTCCATGAATCACCAACTAATTTTGTGTAGTGAAGCAATTGTATGAGTAAGAAACCTTGAATTCAAGTAGTCAATTAAATTTCGTGGGATTATCCGAATTGTTATCAACAAACGCCCTAAAAAAATAAAAATGTAAAGCACTTTCACCTCAATCCCAAACGCATTCAATAATATTAGTCGAAATATTCATTTACATATAAGAAATAACCTCGTCCACACCGTCAACCTTGAGCTGCAAGGCATTAAAAAAAAATTGAGCTGCACGAGACCAAACATTTTCAAGCGAAGCTTGGGGGAAAGATGTCTTGTCGTGGGTTGTGTATAAGTTTTGTAGGAATTTTAGCAATTGAACTAGGGTTCACTTATAGGTTATAGGGATCGAAGTCCTACATACGTTCAAAACAAAAAAGAATGTAGAAAAGGGAGAAAATAAAAGCTAGGGCTGCCGACTGATGATGGGCTTTAATTACCAAATATATGCCTACACTCCTAATTCGATTCAAATAAGGTTTTTTGTTACCTCAAATGTGGCTCTGTTTTTGTTCAACTTATTTGTTATAATTCAGTTAAGTTCAGTTAAACTCATTAGTTCACTTCAGCTTTTTCTAATTAAGTTTAATTAAGTTTAGTTTCTTCTAGTTCAATTCAGTTTTCTCCAGTTAATTGTTAGTTAAGTTCAGTTTTTTTCCAGTTAAATTCAATATAGCTAAGCTTCCAACCCGCTAACAAAACAGTGCTTATGTAGAAACTATATATGTACCAAGGGTCTGTTTAACAAACAAAGCTAGATGAAGTTGATGAGTTAGCTGAAAGCCTGAAATAACAACAATAACAATAACAACCTAGTGTAATCCCCATTCAATAGGGGTGCTCGGGGTGAGGATATACACAACGTCGCAACCTTACCGTTGTTTAAGAAAATAGGGAGATTGTTTCCGAGATTGACCTTGAAGCATTGTTTTATTGAAGTGTTAACTTCTCGCAACTACACTAAAAATTAGAAGTAATGGAAAGCTTTTGTAGCCATTTTGTTATAGTGCATAATCACTAAAGCTGATTAGTTATTAGCTGAAACTGAAGTTTAATGTTCAGATGAAGGAGCTAAAATTGATGGATGTAAAATTGCATAAAAGAACAATTAAAATGGTCAATTATTAGAAATCATATTTTGTAGGGATAATATTTGGAATACAAAAAACTTATTTATCAAAGATTATTTGATAAGCGAGCTCATACTACATCTTACCAAATATGTTAGCATATTTGAAAATATGTCTTCATAAGTTAACAAATGAACACAACTTATTTGTAAAAATTAAGTTTATCAAATAAGTTGAACTTAAGATTATTTAATAAGATGCTGATAAGTTACGAAATGAACATGGCACATCTAGCTAGATTCTACCATGAAGTGACAGTGCACCCGGTTTACGGTGTACCTGTACACCGAGTACCACATCATCATTTTAAAAAAAAATTAACATGGATGATTAATAGCCATTTTTATATGACTAGTATATATTTTTATATGACTAATGACTTGTAGGTATATGACTAGTGAAATATTTTATTTGACTAATGTCTCCGAACTACCGTCTGACTTTTAGCCATGTATTTTTTTCTTTTTTTTCCTTTTTACGAAGTGCCACCTAACAAGTGTACCCATACACTTAGTGTAGCCTAGACATTGAGTTGAATACATAGATGACCCACACGGACACCACCTCTATTTTTAATTGAGATGTTATCAACAAATTCCAATATAATTAAAAGATATATGTTACCTTCTCAAATAAATTACTGACAATAGAATATATAGTAAATTCACGACTCCAAAAGTTGAAAGGTTTGAGCTGTCACCTCGATGACTATCGGCTATTTTAATTTGGAAAAAATCCATACCTATTAAAGAACATTTCCAAGTCTTTAATTGGTGTCATACTTGCGAAATTTCAACAACATAAAAGAAGATGCAAATTGTTTAAAACACTAAAACAAGAATCGGATGAGTTTTTTTAGGTGTAATGGGAGGCACTGAGAACAAATTCTACCATACTCCTAGAGGTAGGGAGCAACATACTCCCCCTATGTATGTATCAGCAAGTCTTTGGTACACCGTGTGTACCGGTACACCCTGTGAATTTATAACTAATTACAAAGGGACTGACTAATGGCATTAAAAATGTGACTAATAATAAATGTAGTAATACTAGTTATAAATCCATAGGGTGTACTCGTAAACCCGGTGTACCTAAGAATTGGAGATGTATTTTATACTCCCCCTTTGGAAAAAAAAAAGAAAAATACGCAATTTATACAAAATACTCATTTCTCCACTCTCCCTTCTCACCAAACCCCACTCTCTCATCATTGTCACCCAAAAAACTCCGGCCACCGCCACCACCTCCGGCCACCACCACCACTTCACCGCCGTCATACCGGCGACACCATACACCGCCACATACTACTCCTCACCCTCCAATCGAAACCCCAACACTTCTCTCTCTCTCTCTCACATCCATAAACCCAATCTCATCACCCATAACCACCACACTCTCTCTCCACATTTACACCCACAACACCCATCACACATTCACACCCCATTTTCCTTGGCATCATCTCACCATCATCTATCACCAACGACATCATAGTTCGTGTCTACCTTCAACTACTAAAACCCAATTCGTGACTATGAGTTTCATTTTGTGACCCCATAAGCATATTTTGTTACCCCCCGTGTTTTAGCCCGTGACCCCTTAAGCGTGTCTTGTGACCCCCTCAACAATAATCTGTTACCCTGTGAGCACAATTTGTGACCCCATTTTTGTGACCCCTCTTTGTCGACCTTAATGCATTTTGTGACCCCTGTTTTTAAACCCGTGACATCTTAAACTCAATTTGTGATCTCATAAATTTGACCCATAAATTTATATTTGTGACTTTATTTGAGGAGAAAGAATGTGTTTGAATTTTTTGTGACCATGTTTGAATTTTTTGATAAGGAAAAATGGTTGGATTGAGTTTTCTTTTAGAGGAGAGAGTGTGTGAAAAAAATAGTGCTGTTTATGAGGAAAAAGAATGGGGGATCTTGAGGAGAGAGAGTGGAACAATGATAAAAGAGGAGAAAAGAAATGGGAATGTGAAGTTTGATTTGTGAGGAGAGAGATTGAAATGGGGTTATTGGGGTGGTATTGTTTCAAAGGTGAAAGGAGAAATGGAGAGTAAGGGGAAGGGAAGAGGAAGGGGAGGGGGAAGGGGGGAGGAAAAGTTTTTTTTTAAAAAAAAAAGTTTATACGCCCGCGTATACATACCGTATACGCGGGCGTATTTGTATACATGGAAGCACGTAGCTACGTGCTCCCAGGAGTATAGTGGACCAACTCGGCATTGAGGCCGATAAGTATCCGGGTTGATATAGTGTTATCTACCACTTGAGTAACTCTCAATTCTTGCAAGAATTAGATAACTAGATGTAAAGAAAATTAGCATCAAATACATATGCACAAAAATTAAAATTTGCAAACTAGGTGTAAATTATTAGCTTAGCCGGATACTATTTTTTTTTTGAAGGGAAAGAGAGTTTTCAATAAATATAGCCATACGGCATCCACAATCGAAATTGAAATCAACAAGATATGAAATCAATATTGCAGAATACTATTATTGTGGACTTTTGTATGTGTTTTTGTTATTTTGTAATAAACAAAGTAAAATTTCTATTTCTTTAATATTGCTATTTTGGGGCGGCGCAAAAATATCTAATGAAAGCCAAGTGAAAAAAAATTAACACCTATTTTCACTAACTTGTTAGGTATGGGCCTATAGGGTGAATGTCAATTAAGGGAAAAAAGAAAAAAACGTGACTTATATTTTGCTCTTTTTACGTGAAGTCAAAGAGTGATTTTCTATTTTCTTTAGATTTTAATAGGTTTCCAATGAATGTGAAGGAAAGAGTGTGAAAAAGAAAATAAATCAAATATAATCAAATAAATCAAATGTGAAGGCTGCCCTATATATCGTAGTCAAACACAATTTCTCATTTCCTACTCCTACAATTGTAGTATTAAATTTACCATAAATTTACTCATCATAGTTATCAATAAGCCCACTGTCAACCTTGAGCTGCAAGGACTGCAAACTTCTATATCGTATCTTAGAAAAGGGCAAATACGCAAAAGCCATGCCTGCCGACTTAGGATATTTCCTAATTCGATTCTTATAGGGTTTGTTACGTCAAAATATGTAATCATACTATATATACACCAACTAGTTTTTATGATATATAACAATCTAGAACTTGCAATCTCTTTAAAAAAAAATCCGTTTCTTTTAAAAAAGACTCCTATTTATTTTCATGATGGAATGTCCAAAATGTTTGATTCTATTAATGTTATTTTCTTCAAAATAAGACATCTATTTATTTTCTTCAAAATAAGACATCTCTTTATTTTATTAATAATATAAATTCTAGATTACTAAGATACCACAAGGTGAGAGAAATTCTTGTTTAAATATATATTGTTATGATCATATAATATATTATGCAATATATGATTATACAATATATAATATGATAATTCTTATTTTAACACATTTGAGTTTATCTTAGTTTAGTTTAATTTAGTTCAATTGATAGAAGTTGAAAAGAACATACACAATGTTAGATTTATTTATTTTTTTCTTAAAAATAAGATATTTCTTTATTTTCAGAATGCATAAATAATGCTAGACTAAGAACATGCCACATGGCAAGAGAATGAACATGGATAGAGCATTTCCCGCTTTAAGATATATTAATATTATGAATATTTGAATATATTCCTAATTCGATTCGTATACGGGTTTCTTGCATCAAATATGTAAATCCTACATATACACCAAGAGTCTGTTCGACAAACAAACATAGTTGAAGCTGATTAATGTATAAATTAAATTAAAGAATATATGTTCTCCTTCTCGAATAAATTATTGATAATAGCTGTATGCAAAGTAAAGTCAAGACTCCAAAAGTTGAACGTTTTGAGTTGTCATCTCGGTTACTAATCTATCGGCTATCTTTGAAAAATCCATACCAATTAAAGAACATTTCCAAGTTTTTCATTGGTGTCATACTTACAAATTTCAACAAGATGAAAAAAAGGTGCAAATTGTTTAAAGCATTAATACAAGAACGGGATGACTAGATGTAAAGAAAATCAACATCAAATACATATGTAGAAAAATTAAAATTACAAACCGGGTGTAAATTATTAGTTAAGCCGGATACAATTGTGGACTTTTGTATGTTTTTTTTGTTATTTTGTAAATAAACATTGTAAAATTGCTAAATTGGTAAACTGTTTCTTTAATATTGCTATTTTGGCAAAAATATCTAATGAAAGCCAAGTGGAAAATATTAAACATTCAGTTTGTGAAATAAAAATTTCTAAATTTCAATTGAAAAGTAAAATGATTAAAACTGTGAAGAAAACAAAATAGGTGTCATCATTTTTTTCACTTACTTGTTAGGTACATTAATTCTTAGGTACAAGTGTTTTTTGGTAGAGCATTACAAAAGAAATCATTAATCATAGTTTAATTACCATTAGTCTGTTCTTTTATTTTTAGTTATTCTTGGGGAGAATTCTATTGTGCTCACGGTTGTACGTAGCAACGTACTCCCCTATACGTATCTATACGGTCGGCGTACAAATATACGTATTGGATACTTTTTTTTTTTAAAATACGCCCCAACCCATCCTAAACCCCTTTCTCTTTCTCTTTTCCTTTTCGTCCCTCGCGAACTCATTTCTCTCTCTTCTGTTTCACTTCAAAATCTCTCCCCGGCCTGCTTTCTAATCTCTCTCCTCCACTCTCCAATCCTTTTCCTGTGGTCCAGTCTCTCTCCTCTGCTCTCGAATTTATCTCTTTGTGGTCCAGTCTCATTGATGGCTAACTTTTCGAAGAGCTCATTTTTTTGACGATTCTATGTATGTAATAAGCCCTATTCAATATCAATTGTTAATTCAGCTCTTTGTTCTTTAATATCGTATCATATGTCTTTTTAATCAGCATTATAGTATCGATATTTTAGCCAGCCAGTCTCTGACCCTCATGGCATTCTTTGTAAACAATCCATTGTTATCGCGTGAGGTCTCCGTTTTTTGACTTTGGATTCATTTTAGTTTCGAGGACGAAACTTTTTAAAAGAGGTATTATATGTAATACCCGGCCCAAAGGCCTTTTATAAAAAAAGGGAAAAAAAAGAAAAACCCTCACGTTAAATATTTTCCTCTCTGCCTCAGTTGACCAGTCCCTTTTATTATCAGCAAAATAAACCTCTCATAAACCCTAACTCTCTATTAGCCACCATTGTTGATCCCTCCTATTATTCATTAATTCAAGGTTAGTCTTACTTTTAGCTTATCAGTTCGATATCTATGTTTTTGGTTCATACTTAAAATAGAAAAATTTGTGTACACCCGTCTCACACTAAGTTAGTGTGAGACGGGTTTGGTCAAATGACCCTTTTTTTTTTCAATTGTTTTTTTTTCAAGTCTATACAAATGAAAAATGACCCCCATTTAATTGAAAAATGACCCCCATACAACTGAAAAATGACCCCATACAACTAAAGTTAAAAACAAAAAAATGACCCATACAACTGAAAAATGACCCCCATACAACTGAAAAATGACCCCAATACAACTGACTGAAAAAATGACCCCTATACAACTGAAAAATGACCCCCATACAACTGAAAAATGATCCCAATATAACTGACTGAAAAAATGACCCCTATACAACTGTAAAGTGACCCCCATACAACTGAAAATGACCCCCATGTTAAAACTGAAAAATAACCCATGCAAAATGAAAAATGACCCCCGTGTTAAAACTGAAAACAATGACCCCCATACAACTGAAAAATGACCCTATAATAAAATAAAATAAAATAAAATCGTCGCACACTAACCTTAGTGTGTGACGGTCTCACCCAAATTTTTATGTATTTAAAATTAAGTTTCTATGAAGTTCGTTAAGCATCCATCTTTCGACGGATTATTATTTCACCCGTATATCTGGTGTAACAAAGATTTGCCATGTCAGGTATAGCCGTATTGGGTTTAAATGTCAATTAAGGAGAAAAAGAAGAAAAAAAACGAGAATTATATTGTGCTCTTTTGACGTGAAGTTAAAGAGTGGTTTTCCGTTTTCTTTAGATTTTAATAGTTTCCAATGATTGTGAAGGAAAGAGGGTGAAAAAGAAAATAAATCAAATATAATCAGGAGATTTCCTCATATATTCCTAGACTTATTTATTTGAAGGCAACACTATTCCTAATCCGTACAGTTACAGTAACGTATTAAATTTACCATAAATTTACTCATCAATCAATAATAAACTTTCCAACTGTAACCTTGAGCTGCAAGGACACCGGACTTCTATATCGTACAGTAAAAAGAGAAACGAGAGAAACACAAGCTAGCCCTGCCGACTATTATATTTCCTAATTCGAGCCGATAAGGGTTTCTTATGTAAACAATAGTAAAGACTACTATATATACCAACTAGTTTGTACAGAGAGCCACAACTTTATTTTACGTTCTCTAATCTCCAAACTCACACACCCTAAATTCGTCAAGCACGTTAAAACCTTACAACCGAAACTCAGCCATGACAGTACGTTGTCATTCAACCATGACAACAACCCGTTTGCGTCCTTCAACCATGACACAGCTCACAATCAAATCAACCCCTAAGCACAATGATCATGACAGTACTTCTCTTGACAACCTCCCAGAGGATGTAATATTATTTGATATACTTAGTAAGGTTCCAATGCCGATAAAAACTATAGCTGGTTGCAAAGTGTTGGGCAACCAATTATGCACCATAATGAACGACGCAAAGTTTCTGAATATCCAATCTCAATTCGCTAGACGTTGTCTACTCGTTTATAACGACAATGGTCTACATTTGATTGAGAAAATTGTTGAAGACGACGTCTCATGCTCTAGTCTCGATGTTCAATTCCTTACAAAAGCTGTGGGAACTAACGTCGTGGTAATGGGTTCTGCTCAAAATTTAGTCTTGTTGTGCGACAATTTTGATAGCCCCTTAGACCTTGAGTTATACGTTATGAATCCCTTTACACATGAATATATGATGCTCCCGAAACCCAACCTAGGGAGAGTATATGATCGCGTCAACTATTGTATTGGTTACACTGCAAAATCTAACAAATACAAAGTTATTGAATTCTGTCACTATGAGTTTGAGTACATATGGGAGGTAAAGGTCTTGACAGTAGGTTCGAAGTCGTGGAGGGTGATTAAGCCATCCATAGAGTCACATATGAAATTGAAAGAGTCTATGCGTTTTAGTCCAGTAGCAGTTGATGGTGCAATTTACTGGATGAACTTCAATAGCATCTTACAATTTGATGTTGAAAAGGAAGTATTTAGGTCAATTCCGCTCCCTGGGGATGGAACAGGAGTGTTAACAAAAATGGGTATACTAAACAATAAGCTATATGTTGGAATTTTTCTAGTGAATCTTGTCTTGTGGATGTTAAGTAATGATGATGATGATGATGATGATGATGATGATGATGAAGATGATTATTATTATTATTATTATAAACCTGTATCTTGGAAGCCAGTTGGTGTACTTCCGGATTTCCGAGTGCCTACTAAAGCACACGCCCATCAGAGGCCCTTGCAAGTCATTGATGTAACAGAGAATGGCGAGTTCTTGATCATGTTTCGAGATCCCGGTGAACTGGCTTACTATGATTCAAGAACAGGACATACAAGGACGCACAAGATTAATGGAATTAATGAGGAAGTAAATGGAGCTGTATACATTAACCCAAACTTCTCGCCAATCTTCTCCTAGAAGTTTCGTCATGCTTAGTATTTTGTAATCGTCTTTGTAGGATGAACATATCATGTTTGCCATAGTGTTGTAACAGTGGTACAGTTCATCCTTTTCTTTCTTGGTGTGCTAGTTTGTCAGATTATTTGCCTAGCTTGTTAATTTGAGTTCGTAGTGTACTTTTGTCCGTTTGAGTTTTCGTATCAATGACTGCAATTTAGCAATTTCCATACAACTGTTCCGGTAAAAAGTGGACAACAGATTTTGCACAAGTTAATTACCGAAGTACTTTACAACAGCATGCTTGTGAGTTGTGATATATAGGTTGAAAAGAGGAATTTATATTGTCCAAATCGAATTGAGTTTATGCACACAAAAGAATAAATTAATTGTAACTTACAAAGAACAAATCAATAGAACTTTGTAGCTACAGTCTTACAAACAAGTATTATCTCTTGTTTCATATCCTTGAAAGATGTTCTCACTCTCTACACCACCTGTTCAACACTGCTTTCTCTTTCAAGTGCTTTCTCCAGCCTTGTTTCAAATGGTGTAGAATCCCAAATCACTTCTGTACTCTGCAACACAAATAACCATTCACAATATAATATTAAGAAAAGTATTATTACCATTAGACATCATCTTGAAGTTCTGGAACCGAGAGCTGAAAATGGTGTTCACTAACCTCTGAAAACCTGCTTCTGCTCTTAGTACTTGACCCTGAATTAGTGGTCTGACCAGTATGACTCCAGTAACTCCCAACAGTACCAATGATAGGCATATCATCAGGGCTCTTGCTAGGTGATCTTCGTGGCGAGTTTGAAGCCGAAAACTGTCTGATTTCCTCAACAGTCAAAGCCCCCAAGATAGGCCTATCCTCGAATTTATTTGGTGAAACAGAAGTACTTCTTGTTCTGTCAGATTCTGAATTTCCCACTGAAGCTGAACTGCTCTTGCTGTTCGGTGTAGCTCCTGCTCCTGACCCAACAAGCCAGCCAGAAAGACTGGTATCAACTGCAATCTCCTTCCCTGCAGACCTCACCTCTTTCGGAACAGGAAAGTCGAAATCCTGAGCCGCAGTCTCTGAGTTCTCCTTACATTCTTGATCATTGGGTTGATTCTTTCTTGCTGCTTGCCTTGAATTTGCCTTGATAACCTTCCATTGAGCAACATTCTCAACCGGGTTCAGCACCGAATCCACATACTTACTCCGATCAAACCGAGCATTTCTATCCAATTCACTCACTGAAGGTACCAACTGCTTGTTGTTATTAGGCATAGGGCTATTCACCTCCTTATCACCACCAACATCAGCCCCAAAGTTGTGCTTCTTTGAGTCCAACGACAGCGAAAACAGTGACTCAGAAGTCTGATCTTCAACAACAAACACTTGTTTACCATTCTTAACTTCACTCTTACTCTCAGCCTCATCATAATCCTCCTCCTCCTCCCCCTCCTCATCAGAATACTCGTCGTTTTCGCTCTCGTCTGACGACAGTATATCATCAAATTCATCATCACTGTCCCTGCAATCGCCGTACCGGTGATTCAGAGGGTAAGAGAACAAGCTAGATGAGCTTGAGTCTTCTTCTGATGCACTTTGATCTTCCTTCTTTTGCTTACCCTTCACTAACTCTAGTTCCTCTTCTTCATCTTCCTCTTCTCTTGGTATGTCCTCATATACTTTAACATTTAAATCAAATGTCACTTTCTTTCTCTCACTCACATTAGCTTTCTCCCTTTTCTCTTCACTGTCAACCCACAACCAATTATGTAATTAACAAAAAGGTAAAACAACACAGACCAACAAATTAACAAACCCAAACATAAAAAGATTGGAACTTTGAGAAACTTACATTAAATCAACAGATGGGTCAGTGGGATTATTTTCTCTGTTTACATCCTCAACAATTTGGGTCAGTTTGAGATCATCTACAGATTGATAGTTCTGCAGCTGAAATATTTTCACATTTGGTTCAGAAACTATATAATATACTAATATCATCTTACATTAAAAAAGAAACAATCTTTTTATAATTTAAAGTACAAAGATTAGTGAGAGATAAGGCTTACATGCTCAAGCAAAGAAGGATTAGTCCTAGCAGGGCGGTATCGCCGAGACCGGTGTATGCGATGGTGGTGGTGTTTTTTGTTGCCAAAGCAAGTTGAGAAACAACCCATTGTGAAAAATCTATAAATAACACCAAAAAACTTGATATAACTTAAAGTCTCTCTAGGGAGAGATTTGGTATTTGGGTTTTGTTTGTTATTGGTGTTAGTATAGAGAGAAAGGGAGAGTTACAAAGAGTGACATAGTGAAAGGAGGAAAAGGGGACTGAAGAAGATGAAAATGAGAGAAGGGTTCTGTTTTGGGAAGGTAAAGAAGAGAGTGGAAAGGGTAAAAATGGTATTTTTGATGAGGGGGAAATGTGACCGTTGGAGATGGGTCAGGAAAAAATGAGAATGTGGGGGGAAAAGTTGAGACATTTAGGTGGCGCCCGTGGTGTATTGTGCCGTTGTGGACTGGAATATTTTATTGTCACGCAAATTGAAGGCCTTGTCCAGTTGTCCTATGCACTAATACACTAAGGCCTATGGTTTATGACTTTATGCAGTTATGCTAGTATATGCAATGTGAATGTAACCAAAACTTATGTAATGAGAAGTTGAGGACACAGAAATGAAATTTAGTTTTGGGTGGTCATGACACTTGAACATGATCGGGGTGATTAGTGTGATTGGTCCAACAATACATTGATTTTAAATTATTGCGTTCTTTCTTGTGGATGGTATGATGAATTTAGGATTTGGGAGGTGAATTCTTAAAACATCAAGGTATTTTTCTGTATAAATTTTTTACAGTGAAGTAGTGAACGGGGTAAAATAACGAATGAATGGCACTTTTAGGGTGTGTTTTGGTCGGCTGAAATGATATGAACTGAAACTGAACTGAATTGAAAAAAACTGAAAAAAACTGAACTGAACTGAAAAAAACTGAAAGATGCTGAACTGAACTGAAAAAAACTGAAGACAATTATAATTATAACTAAAAATTAACTGAACTGAACTGAAAAAAAACTGAAATATGCTGTACTGAAGTGAAAAAAACTGAAAGATGCTGAACTGAACTGAAAAAAACTGAACTGTAGTACTACCGACGAACAAAACACAGCCTTAGTCTCTTACTACGTATAAAATTAGTTTATGTTACACTAAAAAAAAATGTAGATAAAATCTTGTTTATTGTATCCGCAATATCTATACGACTATACCTATAGATATAAAAACCCGATCTCAATAACAAATCCATGTTTAATAGTTTACCATGGGATTTATTTTTAACTATGAGTAACTAGAACCTTATTTGTTTCGTTACACTTTCTTTTTTACATTGTTAAGTCATTTGATTTTTGTCTATTGATGGACTCTTCTGTGTTGAACCCAAAAAAAAAAAATACATTATTCACTATTTTGTGAAAAATGCCATTGAAACTCAAGTTCGTAGCCCGAGATTTTGTTTTTGTTTACCGTCAAGGGCTTCAGAGAAAAGTAACTAATCCAAACTTTAAAGTAAAAAAGAACTTCAAGGCCCTTCAGACTAAATTGGCCATTTCGTTGCCAACCTGATCCAATTTGAAGGTAGTGTAGAACATGTACAAAACTGTTTCTAAACATTCCAATTAGAACATTTATATATCCAGTTTTGGACTTGGTGAAGATGTGCTCGGAATGTCCTGATCATGACTAGCATCCCAATTAGGACAGCGATTATTTGGTTCTTGACGACTTCGTTTGGTCATCGCACCTTCATCCAGGTAAGGTTGTGGACAACTTCTCTTACCACGCGTATAGGGTGGTAGAGGTGGAAAAGGTTGGAAAATAATCGATGGAGCGACCATCCAGCTTTCAACAGTTCCTGATTCAGGAAACCCAAATTGTTCCATGACTGAAGTCTGAAGATGAAATGCCATAGGCTACAGGCAAACATGAATTGAATCTCTCCTGAAGGTGTCCTGTGGATACTTCAGAAGAGCAGTTGGCTGGTCCCTTTAGAGGCGAAGTATGAGAGGATGAAAACCCAGGAGGGGATCCTTCTCTGGTTTATGTGGATATGAAAACCCAGGAGGAGCATCATTCTATCCCGTATCACATCGTCTTCCTTGCGACTTAAGTTGTAGCTATTCTGTTCAAAACTACAGCAAAGCGTATCCTCCCTCACCTCAATCTCTTTGCCTACCCCTCCTACACCAACGTCAGGATTGGGCCTCGGAATGATCCCTCGTGGAGAAGTAGCTTGAAGTTTACGCTCCTTGCTCTGCCTAAGAGATGCAGGATTTTTGGGTTGATCCCATCTTCTTTTACGCTTCTTGCAATATGAGAAGTAGCATCTTGCATCTTCATATCAATAGAGTTGTTACTGTTTAGTTCTTTCTTTCTTATTATGATCTATTGGTTCTGTCAACCTGTGCTTCAGGCTCTTTCCAATGATTAGTACCAAAGTATTTGCTAGAGATTGAGAACCTATTGAACTCCCCATTTTGCTCAGCTTTCTCAATATAAAATTTTCGCACAGACCAAGGCATCCACCTACCGCGGACTGTTTGATAAACCTGTGTCAAGCAAGGACATGTTACAAACCAAACGACTGCACCACTTTACAATGCCATCTTTTACACTGGATATTCTCCCTCCGTTTAGGTTGCAGTCAAACTGCTTACCTGAGGCACATAGCAAAACTAAATTGCATAACAAAATAAGCAAAGACAACTCAATATCCCAGTTCCAGATTAGTCATTGAACTAATGCCTCGTACTTACATAAAGGCACTGCCACACCAGAAAAGACTGGTGACTTGACTAGTTCCCTTATTTAACAGGTCTAACTGTCAAAGAGAGAATCCATACTACATTATATATATTTAATTTCTTAAATGAACAAGAGCTCTAGAAAAGAATGAACTGAGATGAACAAAGACAATGTGAAGAAATATAAGAGAACGGAGAGAAAAAAGATATCACACGACACTTTTCCCATTTCAGATGGCTAGGAGAGGAAGGAAAACGTTATTTAGCAACAAATTAGTTTGTACTATGACTTCCAGATAAAAAATAAAAAATCCAGCACTTCATATATTACTCGGACAAACAAAAAAGAGAAACCTATACAAAGACCTATACACCATGTCACCATGTCAATTATCCCCTACCCCTTTGACAAAGAAATCTGTAAAATGCAGTAATAAGTTAACAGATAGATTCAACAAAGTAGGATGCAGGCTACTTGCAAACAATGATGCAAAAATGTCACAGTCCGTTGCATAAATGGGGGTATAACTATAAATAGAGATTCAACATAGATACATCTATTTACATGACTTCAGAAATAGGTAAAACTGCATTTGCCACTTACAAGATTGGAGAGTACCTCATACTTTAAGGATCTGGTACAACAATCACAGACTCCTGCTTCCAACAAGAGGCTTAGGCGGCATTAAAGATCGGACTTCAGGTGCGGAACTAGGAAAGAGAATATTCAACTTGTGCATGAGAATGTCAGCTCGAGATGGGATCTCATTGAGGAGGAACTTTTGAACTATAGGCTTTTTGAACCATTCCAAGACGGAATCCCCCGGAGCTCTCAAAACAACCTTACTAACTTCAAATGGGGAATCTACCGAGCTTAACATCTGCGCAACTACAATCTTCAGAGTTGGTCCTGTTACAAGTTTGATTCTTCTAGGCACAACACCATAATAGAGCATGCGTTTCCTAAACCTGTGAAGAGTGTGTGCAACTGCAATAAGGGCAGCTCCAACTGACAAGTTTCTCACATCAAGAGACCATGCAATATGCTGATCAAAGACTATTGCCTTTGGAAAGAGCTTATTCTCATAAGCGACTTTCCAAACACAACGTGCACGGTTTATCTGCCCCATAAGAACAAGATAATTGAGGAGCACATTGACAAAATACTTAGTGGCCCCCTCCTCTAATTCATAGTCAACTCCTTGGAAGAATTCCCGCACGAAAGATAAAACGGGCTGTTTCCTTTGCTCCGGACCAGTGAAGAGACCACACATGAAGGCATGTGCTTTATGCTTGGTAGTGCTGAGAATTGACATTAGATGCTTTTCACTCTGCTCATCTTGACATCTGACAAGATGAGCTAAAATGGATGTGTAGAGTATAAGATCAACTTTTGCGGCTGAGTTCACATATGTTTCAAGAAGAGGTTTGGCTGAATCATACAACCCATTTTTCATGCATGACTCGAAGAGCTGCCGGATAATGAAGTTATTTGTCCTAATTCCAGATGAACTCATGAACCGAAGCCACCGTAGAGCAACCTCAACGGAGCCATCTTTGATGTAAACCATCAGAACATCGCTAGCGTTAACATCAGCTGGATATCCCATGGCTTTCATTTCAAGTAAAATTTTGGCAGCCACATCCACCAACTTCTTATTGGCCAGAAGCGTCAGGAGTGAAGTGTAAGTACTGAGACTAGGCCTTAGACCGGCATTTGTCATAGAATTATAGAGCTTCATGGCAGGATCGACTTGACCAGCCGCAGCATGCATTTCCAACAGGCAAGAGTAGGTTGACGGGGTGGGTAGGAAACCTGCACCCTCCATGTCCTGGAAAACAGACATGGCAAGCTCCAGCTTTCCTGATTTAGCATGTGACTCGACCATCATTGTGTAAAGTCCATAATTTGGCCTAAAACCTGCTCTTTTCATCTCATCCCAAAGCTTAAGAGCTGCTTCTAACTTCCCAGCCTTGACATATGATTCTATCAGAGACACAAACATCGTTGCGGATGGTCTGTAACCCATACGCTGCATTTCCATGTACATCTTCATCGACATATCCAGTCTCCCAGCCTTCCCCAACAAATCCACTAACGAAGCAAATATAGAAAAGCCAGGACGAAATTTGTTATCCTTCATCTCCTGAAAGAGCTTAAGAGCACCATCAAGACGCCCAGACTTTGCCAAGCTAGGTATCATCAATTCATAAGTCGAACCATCCAACGAACACCCAACAGCCACCATACTCTCATAAACCTCAACCGCCTTATAAGGCAAACCTTTATTCAAAAACAAAGTAATCAACGAATTATACGATTGTGTCTCAAGCTTACACCCGTTCTCCTGAATCTTCTTAAAACAACAATACGAAACCTCTATCTTCTCAGCCTTAGCTAAATACTGAACAACTCGATTACACGAAGCACTAAACACACCAACCCCATCACTACCAACACTATCACGAATCATATCATCGTAAACCACTTGCATCTTATCAAAATCTCTACTCTTATTCAAACCCTCCAACAACAACAAATAACACTCGTCACTCGGAGCATACCAAGCCTGCCTCTTCGCCCACTGAAACAAGCTAACCGCCATACCGCCACCATCGCCAACAATCCTCAAAACCTGAATAATGTGTGTCATATTAGGCACAAATTGTAACTTATCTAACTGACTCTCCATCTCAGGCCCCCATTTCCACCTCTTAACAATCTCAACAATCTTCGCCACGGCCGAAGCATTCAAAAAAGGCTTCTTTACCCCTCCTGCCATCACATGATCATCCTTCCCTGGCTCCACTGTCCTCACACCCTTCCCAGTGTGAATCACCTCCCCTTTCTCATCTAAATACTCAATCTCCTCAGTCCACTCTCTCTCCCCATTCTTACTAGTATTATCAGTGCAGTAAGTCCTCAAATTGGGGGTTTTTGATATGGTGAATTTCTGAGAAATTGAGGACATACCCAGATAAATTGGTGCCATTTTAGAAGTGGTTTTTTGATCATTTTGGATAATTTTGCTTGAAATGTTACGAATTTGGGTGGGGAAATTAGGGTTTTTACTTTTTCTTAGGAGAGAGAAGAGAGTTCTCCGGGACAAGTTTCCACGGTGAAGCATGGGATGGATGATTGTTAGGAAGTAATTATAATAACAACGTACGTAAGTAAGGAAGAATTAACTGAGAAATTGAGAAAACTTACTCACCAGTGAAGTGAGGGAGTTAGTGAAATGGTGATTTGAAACTTACTTGCAATGTGAAGCTAAAACCCTAAACCCTGAACTCAGTCTCAGTAACTGACGACGAGTAGCAGGTTGTTCCTATCCTTACTTGTTTCTTTTTAAAATTTAATTTAATAATAAAGTTAACTCTTGAATTAATTTTAATTTAATAATTTAATTTAATAATTTAATTTAAAATTTGTGTCACCCGCCTCACATATGAGAATATGCATTAATGACAGAAAAGCGTTCATATATGAAACGAATTCACATAATTTTATTGTGTTACTTTTATTATTTTAGCAACTACAGTTTCCTTTTTTAGTTTTTTCTGATTTTCACTTCTTAATTTCTTCTGCATTTAAAATGGATTTCACTATTGGACAAACACACACGAAGAAAGAAAAATAGTCGAGTGGCTACAAAAACAACAACAATCCCAGTGGAATCCCATCAGATGGGATACTGAGGGATCTGATATACGCAGCCTTACCCTTATTTGAGAAATCGGAAGACTGTTTCTAGAATGATCCACTTAGTACCTTTGTGAGAACCTCTCTGTACCTGCAATAAAAACCGTTAGAAAACAATATACCCATAACAACATTTGTACCTGTAGTGAAAACTTGTTAGGAACCAATATAACCATAAAAAATATGAAGACGTGGATATAGACATGCCAAGCCTCCCCATAGAAACTGTCTACCTGGGACTGTCCCTCAGTAATCCATAAGTAATAACACATGTAAAATTGCAAGAAAGACGACAAGTATCATATAAGTGTGAATACAACATGCACCATAGAAACACTCGACTCCCTAGGTCACTACACCCTATCCTAACAGGTGTAGCACCTTACCTTAACAGTCGTCTAATACCCTAATCCCCATTCTCCAAGAACTCCTATAGACCATATCCTCGCTAAGTGCTAGGGCAGTCATATCATGTCTAAGACATTCTCCCCAGCTTTTATTCGGCCTACCTCTCCTCCTAACCCCACTCAGAACCATGTTTTCCCACCTACGCACCGGTACATCTGGGCCTCTCCTCCTGACATGCCCAAATCATCGCAGTCAGGTCTCTCGCAACTTCTCTACGAATGGTGTCACTCCCAGTTTCGCTTTAACCACTTCATTTCTAATCTTGTCCAGCCTAGTGAGACCGCACATCCAGCGTATCATCCGTATCTCCGCAACTGCTAATTTCTACTCTTGAACCTTTTAAGTCGGCCAACATTCGGCCGCATGCAACATTGTCGGGCGTACTACAGCTCTATAAAACTTCCCTTTGAGTTTAAGTGTAACACCCAGCCCTTTGCGGATGAGGTCACCCTATAGTTATAGTCTTAGGACTGTCCCCACATACCACCACATGTCCTTCAAGTGGGCTTCGTCCTCACTCACCCGCACCCTGAGAAAGACTTCCCAGAAGATCACTCATCCTAACACTACTGCCAAGTTAGCACGTTTAACTTTGGAGTACTTATGATTGGGCTTCCTGAAAAGCAGGTGCACCTTGGTGGTATAGGTAGTCACATCAATCTGGCCTCTTAAATCGCTCATTTTTTGTGGGTATTACATTAAGCAGGATCTTCTTGTCACATAGTACACTTGAAGCGGCACTCCACTTCAGCCATCCCGCTGAGATACGATGGTGATATCATCATCGCTCTCCCCATTGCATTGCAAGTACGACCTAATGTACTTAAAGTGCTCAACTCTGGGGATCATCCGGACCAATACTCACTTCCTCCAACTACCCCGCGCCGCTAAAGTTGCAGCACATATACTCGATCTTTGCCCTACTCAGCCTCAGTCCGGCTTCTTGATTCCAAGTTGTCCCTCCATACATCCAACTTGGCATCGACTCCAGCTCCGGGCTCGTCCACCAGGACAATATCGTCCGTAAAGTCGAGTGCCCAAGAAGTTAAAATAATTATCTCATCTTTCAGCTTTAAGTGATTATGGACTATATCAAAATGGATAAGAAAACCTTCTAATACTTCAATACAGCAATGGGTCATTATCGAAAACAACCTCTCCGTTTTCTTAAACATGAGTAAGGTTGCGTACATCCTGTCCCCGAATACCCCCATTGATAAGGATTTATACTCGGGTGTTGTTACTTCGTTGGATCAATGAATTGTTTAGTTTTCTTATCAAAATTTTTTTTTAGTACGTTTGCAAATTACCCCTTTGGCATCCTAACATTGAATGCCTTGGAACAATGAAAATGTAGCTTAATTAATAGAAATGGTGAAAATGGTGTAATAATTAACCAAATAAGTCAAATAATACAAATAAATTTCTGCCTTTCTAGGACGACGGGAGTAGTAGATAACTTTGGCAAACATACTAAAGCTTAATTACAAAATGCAGATTAATTTATCTTGGATTAAACTAATTTTACTAGGCTGAAAATAAAATCGAAAAAGTGGAATTAAACTTTTTTAGGTGAGTCAACCTCATGATTGGAAAACTTGGAGTAATACAACCTCTCTCTCAATTTATTCTTGGGGTATTCCTTTTTTGGATTCAATTTGTTCTTATGGTTTCTTTATTTGGTATGTTTTTTTTTTTGGCAAAATAACCACTTTGCCCCTGCTAGTTGTACCCAATTACTACACTTCCAGCTACCCTTTCCCACCATCACATATAACACTGAAGGATATTGTAGTAAATTACAAGCAAATGGCCCATTACATAAAAAAAATGTGCCAATTATAAAGATTAAGAATAAATTGAGACGCAGGTTATAGTACACTAGTTTTACTAGTTATATTCAGGGGTATGTGCCATGTCCACTTATTAGTAACAAACAGCCAACGTGACATTTGTAATAGTTCTCACTTGTCACTATCTATGTAAAATCGCAGATAAATCTAATAACTAGTTGTCACTTTTGAGCTTATACATTAAAAGAAGCTGCATTGTTCACTTAAGAATAGGTCAGAATAGGCTCAAGTGATAGAGCCCGCAAATTACAATCCTTTAAGTTAAGGGATTTAAGGGGTTCGGTTCTCACTAATTTTAATATCTTTCTTAATTTAAATTAATACTTAATGGTTAATGTCAAAGAGAAAAAAAAAAGAAGGGAAATTGAGACAAAAAATATCTAATCAGAAAGTCGCGACTCATGAAGTCCTTATCGTCCTTGTATAATTGTCTTTTAGCAATAAGGGTTTCTTTGTTTTTTAACTAAATTGAATTGAGTTGAACTTAAATTGACTTTAACGGGAAATAAATAAACTGAATTGAATTGAATTAAAAAGAATTGAACTTAACTAAAGCAGAATAAATTTTTAATAAAATATAACTAAACACTTTATTAAAATAAACTTAACTAAACTTGAAAAAAATAAACTTAAATGAAGTTACATGAAAAAAATTAAACTTATCCAAATTGTAAACATTTAAGTTGCACAAAATAGAGTTCATTTTAGTTCATTTTTTTCAGTTAAGTTTAGTTTTTTTCCAGTTAGTTTCAATTTATTTCTAGTTTAGTTAAGTTCATTTTAGTTAAGTGTTTAATTATATTTACATTATAATTCATTCTACTTCAGTGTTTTCCAGTTAATTTTTTTTGTTAAATTTATTAGTTTCAATTAAATTATTCAATTTTTACACATAAATTACGTCTAGTTTAGTTAATTGATCTCTTGACTGGGCGAACAAAATATGGCCTCGATACTTGGCTAGCTAGTGATTCTTTTTTCCAATACTATTGTTGTTGATTGATATCTACTTTGAGGATGATGGCCAAAAAAAAAAATGATCGCAACTCCCAACATGAGAATGATTTTGCATTAGCTAATTCAACACTCCACTTTTAACACAGAGTGTTTTTTCCAAAGTATTACATTATATATCACTAGTCACATTTTTCATTTCATTAGTCAATTACTTTATTAGTACACGCGGAATACAAAAGACTTAATTGTTGAATTTAACAAAAGTTTTAAGCAGCCTGGAATTAAGGACCACTGATATAATGTTCTTGCATGCCCATCTCAGTCATCACTATGCGGATTTCCGGAGAAGCTCAACAGCCAGAGAAAGAGAATCAGACAAGTTGTTGCTCCAAGTTTTTAATTATCTCGATGAAAGATCTATCAAGTATCAATCAATTTTATTTTTTATAGCTTAAGATCGAGGCTCAAACACTGAATATGATTACGGAGTATGTTAATAGGTTGAGAGTATATGTTTAATTAGATTGGGGACGAATATTGAAAACTGAAGGGATCATATCCTTTTATTCGTAATCGCCCTAATTTATGTGATTAATTACTGCCAAATACTCAAATGTCTTTCGAGTGAATTTTGAAAACAATTTCTCTAATTTCTTAAATATATAGGAGTAAAGTTACGTACATTCCGACTCCAAATAAACACTTATTGAATGAGGATTTACACTTGTTGTTGTATTTATGCAGTGCTAAAGCTAAACTAAATATACCTCAAAATTATTCGATATATAATAATTAGATATTCTAGTGGGGAACAGCCGTGCTCATGCATTTTCGATTAAGACATCGGTTTTGGACAATAAATGTTAATCACACTATATGTCAATATGTCATACGAAGATACGATACATGTCTATGTCATCCATGCAAGCAAATGAATCTAGTGGTTGCCTGCTCGGCTGCTCCAATCAGTAATCACCCAGCTCTGGCATGTAGGCTAACTCTACCCGGATAATGTTTTTGTAATTTTTTTTTTTTTGAAAGCATAATGTTTTTGTAATTAAGCGTTAAGTTTTCTGTGTTTGCAGAACTTTATTTTTCTTGTCCTCAAAAATTAATAATAATAATTGTGAGCTAAACATATACAGTATATCAATTATCATCAGGTCAAGCCTCTGGCGCTTATCCATCTATCTGCTAGTACCACTACTGCACTAGACTGCAACATGCCAACTACCTAGTTATGCTGAATTTTATAAACTCACTATAAAAAAACTTTCATGACGTCCCATAAAATAATTTTAAGAAAAGTTAAACAAAAGTGAGTAAACAGAATGTCCACTTAGCTCAGAAAGGTTAATGCCTGTGACACAAGTCAAGTGTTGCTTCCTCAGAGGGCTTCATTTTGGTAAACTTCAAAGCATATCCTTTCCGCCAACAAATGATCATCCTCTGACACTTTACGTACATTTTTTTGCTGATGCCTTTCTTTCATTGCACCTTTGCAGGCAAAATATTGATATTACTATCATGCATTATTGTCAAATGAACTACCAATGAAAGTTGTGTTGCTTTCAGGTCCTATTCCAAAGGGAATTTACTTTTATTTTTTGTCCATTATTTCATTTATTTCACTAGGTAGTTTGAGCTTTACTAGCAGATTCTTTTCCTATTGTTCTGTGGGTAGTTTTTGTTAGTTTCTACAAGTGTCTCTCTGCTCCTCTCATCACTTTTGTCTTTCCTCTCATCATTTCTTTCTTTCTCTTAAGTTTGCTTATGGCTTCAACAACATCAACATCACTTCCATGCAAAGTATCATATTGATATCATCGACTTATTGGTTAGTTACTTTTGTTTTTTCTTCAGAATTTCCATTGTGTAACTTGCAACAAAATTGGTTACTGTTTGTGTCCTTATATAATCATCAACTTGTTAAATGAATCTATATGTTGACCTTTTCAGCCTCACATGATATTTGCAGGAAATATAGGAGGAAGTTAGAAACAGCCTAACAGGGAAACTATACTGCATGTGACAAGGTTTGTACTCACTTGTTGGATGTTTCAGTTCCTAGCCCTTATTGATAAACTGTACTAGAAATAACAAAACAGATAAAAAGTGAAGTTTACTATATGGGAAATGTAAAGAACAAGTACAATGATGAAAAGATATGGCTTACTTTTCAAGGTAGGGGAGGGTGATTGAACTGAACTTCTTTATCACATTTGGTTTACCATAATTCTACGAGGGGTCCATTTTCTTTTGTTTTATTAATGTATGATGTTAACATGAATAGAAGCTTGTATTTCATGTGATAAGTGGTTGTGAAAAGTGGATACTAAAGGTTTCTGATAGGAAAAGTCTATGAGAGTTGCCTTTGTGTTGCATAGTATAATGATCTTTATTTTATATCAGGCTCAATTTGATTGAGCAGAAAAGGGAAAAACAATGGAAGGAGAGGATCAGAAGGGTACTCTTGAGAGGGTACTATCACAGAAAGCTCTGGCAATGGGCAGCTCATTTCCTTGCCAAATTTGTGTGGTGGGTTTTCTCTGTGGGGTTTGCCTTACTTATCTGTTCCTTGCTGGGCTTACTTCCTTTGGTACGTTCCAATTTGGAGGAATGTCATTGCATCTCATTTCGGGTTCTGTTTCGCCATGGAATTCCAGCTCTCCTGTGATCAGTAAGTCCAAAATTGTGTTTCTTATTAGTTAGTGCTCTCTTAACTTCCTCTAGTGGTTCAAGTTTTGATCTTTAGTATGGTCTTTGGCATATTTTCGTCGCAAGCAATGTTTTTGGTTCGTTGATGTGTTTGTTTTCTGCAATTCGCATTGTGGATGAAGAAGAAGAGTGTTTACTGTGTTTAGTTTATGATGATAAGTACTCTATGTTTTGGCTTTAACTTTCTTTCCTATGTAAAGCATTTGTAAATAAAGTTGGTTCAATTATGAATTGTTAAATTGTCCGTGGTGATGTTATTGCTTAACAGAACAGATCGATGTTATGACACTCAGTATAAGATAAAAAGGACTGTGATGCCAAGTGTTAATATGTGTTATTAGTCACAAAGTTCAATTGGTCTGATCCTGCTTACTACCATGAGTTTTGGTTAATGTGCAACTTCAATCTAAGCTGGATCAGTGTCAGTGAAGTTGTTGGCAAACTTCATCTTCTATCACTTCTGTTTCCTGAAAAAATGAACACAATTGTGGAAATATTAAAGTGCATAGTTCATATTTGGCAACATGGCTAGGCAAGATCTTGTCAAACAAAAGATGAAGTAACCATAATTACTTGTGTAGATATGGTAACAACGGGAGATAACACTTCTCAACCAAGAATTGTAAAGAGGGAAATGAATTCTAAGGAACAAAGTCAGGAGGAAAAGGTGTCATTGCTATATTCAGCTTGGAGTATGATTCTGAATAAATCAGAGGACTCATTGACAAGAAGGACATCACAAGTCCCAAAAGCCCCTCATTTGGAGAACTGTGAGGCAAAAGCACGGATTGGTGAGCGCCTTGATAAACGTGTTGGTAATGAGACGTTCCCTCCTTGGAGTCTCTGGAGAGGACCATTAGATGAATTCTCTGAGGTTTCAGAGGATGATCAGTTAAAGTACATGAGGCGACAAGACATTTCTGAAGGTGCCCATCCTCCCTGGGTATGTTCTCATAAAGTTGTTGTTCTATTAAGCAATCAATAAATGTCGCCTTTGGTTTGCAGGGACTAAGTGATTTATTCCATTTTGACAGGTAATGGGGTCTGACGATGAAAACTACCCCTTGACTAGGAAAGTACAACGGGATATATGGCTCCATCAACATCCCTTGGACTGCAATGATCCTGAAGTTAAGTTTCTAGTGGCTGATTGGGAGAGAATTCCAGGTTTTGGAATTGGTGCACAGATTGCTGGAATGTGTGGACTTCTTGCTCTAGCAATTAAGGAGAAGAGGGTCCTTGTGACTAACTATTATAATCGTGCTGATCATGATGGCTGCAAAGGTAATATGCACGCTGTGCAGTGGGAGAGCAGAGTTTCTGATCATGGTTAGGTTAGTGTAAATTTTTCACAAATGACATTGTTGCAATTTTATAGGTTCATCTCGTGCGAGTTGGTCCTGTTACTTCCTTCCGGAGACATCCCAGGTATGCAGGCATCGTGCCTTTGAACTCATGAATCAAAAGGAAGCATGGGAGAAAGGAATCATAAAAGCAAAGGAAAATTATACTTCTAAAGATATATGGTCTGGTCAGACTCCAAGGTTAGTCATCGCTTATGTGAATTCCCTTGATTTCCAAAGATGAACTTGGAAAATAGTGATCAGTCTAGCATATCCCTACAGGGAATGGGGTACTCCTTGGAGTTATATGCAACCAACAACCGAGATAAATGGAAGTTTTGTGGCATCTCATCGGAAAATGGACAGGAGATGGTGGCGAGCGCAGGTAGGTGTGTGCAGTACCAGACACTGGCTGGGTGAATTATATTAATGCAACATGTTGATTGATAAATATTGTCAGGGAAGTGGAATGTTTGATCTTGTTGAAAATAAAATTTACGCTTAAAACTGAAATTATGGCAGATAACTTTGCATCTGCATACAGTGATCTGATGAAATTTTGTAGCCAGTTTACTATCAAAATTACTCTTTGTATCCTCGTCATCCTAGGCGGTGCTGAACATTTCTTGTTGGAATGATATATACTCCATATCATCACTATCTATTATCTATGCAGAATAGATTGGTATGAAATTTGCTTAGATTGGTGTTGACTGAGTAATTGATCAACAGGCTGTGCGATATCTGATGAGGTTTCCAACCAAGTACACATGTCAGCTAATGAATGTTGCCCGTCACGCTGCATTTGGAAGGGAGGCTGCGGAAATGGTCCTTGCAAGTAATAACGGTGAACTAACTGAGGTAAGTAATCACCATATGCGTCTGTTCTCTTTGTTCTGAAGTCAGGGAATGCACAGATAAGCTATCTGGCACTCATTTTGATCGGCTGAAAACAGAGGGACCAACTTGATCTCTGTATGTATCAATCACTAGTTATAACTTACATACTGCTCGAAGTTTACTATGCTGCATATGAACTTTGTGACTAAACAGTCATCTCCTGCTTGACTTTAAGCTTGTGTATCTTGCTGAATTTCCAATGTTGCACATTATGCATAATCATCTAGACTTATTTGAGTTTCTTTGGAGCAGAAAAACATAGAGCAGCCTATGCTGGAAATCGAAAAATACGTGTGGTCTAATCACAAACCCTGGATCCCAAGACCACTCCTGAGCATGCATGTAAGGATGGGAGACAAGGCTTGTGAAATGAAGGTTGTTGAGTTCAAAGAGTATATGGGCCTCGCAAATCGCATAAGAAACCGTTTTCCAAACCTGAAAAGCATTTGGTTATCTACTGAGATGAAAGAAGTCATAGATATGACCAAACAATATGTACCTCTAGGTTGGAAATTCTACTTCACAGACATTAAAAGGCAGGTTGGTAATATGACAATGGCCAAATATGAAACGAGCCTAGGGAGGAGAATGAGTACTGAGTATCCACTCGTCAATTTCATGATGGCAACCGAGGCTGATTTCTTCATTGGTGCATTGGGTTCCACATGGTGCTTTTTGATTGATGGTATGAGAAACACCGGAGGAAAAGTGATGGCGGGATACCTGAGTGTCAACAAGGACAGATTTTGGTAGAGGGGGAGAACGCATGGTTAAACTTTCATGCATTTCGTTCATCACAATTTTGCTTGTCTTTGTAAATATGTATCTATATCTATTGGCAGAGATTACTTATCCGTTTTTGGGTTACAACTTATACGTCCCTGTAATTAAAGTTGAAGAATGTATATATGTTGGAGGTTGCAATAATAACCACAATGAATAGAGAGTATAAGTATTGATTACTTTGTGAGGCCAATGAAGGCTCATTCTATTCTTGCGGCTGAAGTTGACATGTTGATTAGAATCGATGCAACCTTAGCACCTTTACAAAAAGACAAGCTTTGTGGGGTTATTATATATGGCTAATTGGCTATGGGCATTGGCAAATTGGCAATGGTTTGAACTTTGAACTGATATTTGAAAAGAAGAAGAGGGTATTAGGACTTAAGAGCAATTCTACAATTTCATACACTTGCAGAGTATTTCTGTATTATACGAGTAGTACATATATAGGATATGGGGCGCCCAGATATGACAGATATGTATAAAATTGCTCAGATACTACCATTGATGTGGTCCGATGCATATGGACCCCGAGGTAGAGGGCGGAGGGATGATGGCAGTTGACATGAGCAGTGAGCGAGAGCACTGAGCAGTAATGATCCGGAGGTATCAAGAGCAGCAGAAAAGAAGATACAAACTTGGTGGAGCTAAGGAAAACCTTAACAAGCTTAGGATGGGTCAGTTCAGTACGAGAAAAGGTTGGTGAAATCGGGTTGTGATACTATCAGAACTGTCAAGGAATTCAGCAAAAGAAATCTCGTGTTGGTTGGACGGTAATGATCCGGAGGTATCAAGAGCAGTAATGCTTCTGTTCTGGTAATTCAGCAATAATACAGTCACAGTTCCAGGCCGCAGCAGCTGCTAGACAAGGGAGAATCAACTGATGGGGCTGATGCTGATAGAATGTAAATTTAGTCACTGTAGTAATCACGTTCTCTGCTTGGAATTTCCAATTGCAGATGATAGTTATGTGTAGTTCAGACTGCAACGTTTGTCTTTGTTTTGGAGATATGATAAAACACTGCAGCTTCAGTTTAGGCAGCAAAGTTGTAAGAATGGCTGCTACGAATTATTGAAACTCACATTTTTGGCTGCCTTATTACTTATAATAATTCAGCTTATTGAGTTTGTCTTCCTTTTTGATCATATATATATATTTTTCATAAGTGTATCAACTGATTGGGGTGATTCGATTTAATTGAACTCAATTGGTCACTGTGGTAATCACATTTTCTGATTTTTGAAATTTCCAATTCCAGAGGACAGATATCTGTAGTTCAGACTGCCATAGACCCTGCAACATTTATCTTTGTTCTGGAAATATGATACAACACTGCAGCTTAGGCAGCGAAGTTGTAATTGTGGCTGTTAGCCTATTAATATTCAGAATACATCGAAGCAATTGAAACTCACATAGATTGGATGAGTTAAAAGTCAGCTTTTTCTGTTGGCCTTCTTCTTCTTTTTCCTCAATTAGAACCTGTTTGTCTTTTTTTATCATATGTGCTCATAATAACTTAGCCCATCTTCTAACTTACAAGTTACATTATTCTTCAAAAAGTACCAAATTGAATCAATCACTGAAAATTTGCAGGAATATATGATCACAAAAATTTGCTCTTTTTTTTTCTTTTCCGTTCTCTGGTTTTAAAGAGGTCAAAACAAGGGTAAACATCGGAGTATACAATACAACAACAACAACTCAGTCTAATCCCATCTCAGATGGCTACTGAGAGAGCCTTATTTAAGGAGGCACGCAGCCTTACCCTAATTTGAAAAAAATCGGGAGACTGTTTCCAGAATAAGGGTATACAATACAAACCATCAAATGCAGAACATTAAATTTGGAGAACACTCAAAGTTCAACATGCACGTACTTATAGTAGAGATAAGTGGGTGACCAGTTATATGTAATCACCAACATTCATACAACTTGACATCGATATGAACCCGAAAGTAGGCATCCCCTTGAAAGGTATCAGTAATAAAGGTTGCAATGCCTCTGGCCATGAAAAAATCTCTAGTCCCTCCAATAACTGAAATGTCCCTTGTTTTGATCGTCGTCGGGTCTGCACCAGCAAAGTTGAGGGTGCCCTTATGCTCGGTAGAGTTGAATACAATCGAAAAGGCGAACCAAGCAGTGAATATCTCCTTGTTATCGTAGAAGTAGAACCCTTGGGCTCGACCTATGGGTGTCGAATGAAAGTCATTGGTGAGTGTGATTGGGTCGTTGAACACCACAAGGTCTCCAAAATGATTTTGACCTGCTAATGTGGTCTTGTTAGCCCATGCAGGTGCCCCTACTATGGCTGAAGTGGCATTTCACTATAAAAATTTTGACTTATTCCAACAGATGTGTGGTGACAGATAATATATCTGTCGGCAAAAATCAATAATACCAACATATATTTTATCTGTTGGTCAACTTTCATTAGTATATATTCTTTCCCAACAGATAGGTATATCTGTTGGCATTAGCTAACTATCACCGACGGATACAATATCTGTTGGCATTGATTTACTAGTACCAACAGATATTACTGTTGGCATTGATTAACTAGTACCAACAGATACACATATACACATATTTATATGTGTTGGTAATAAATAAATATAAATAAAATTTCATTACAGTGCATCAATATTTGTAGTTGTTTTTTTTTTTGATAAGATAATATTTGTAGTTGTTGATTATCGAGTATGCCCGTTTGAAATTTTGTCTTAATTATAAGGGCATTTGCGTAACATCAATTATTAGTTTCTTTATGAAAATAATATCCCAAATATTAGTATTACTTAAATATATCTTTGTATAAGTCAAATTTAATTTAGATAAATATTTATTTTTTGGGTGAATTTATATATAAATTAAAAATAACTTACATTTGTTATGAATTAAAATGGGAAAAAGGGATCATATGTTTATGTGTGGGCTTGAACTCGCAATTTCCTTTATCAAACATCAAAACACATACCTTGTTTTTTATTTTTTTGAATGGAGTTTTTTTTTGTTGAGAGAATTTTAAAAAAAAGAGGAAAAGAAAAATGTAGAGCAATATCTCTAGAGTCTTCACACGAGGCAACAGAGCCTCATTTTCCCATCTCACATTTCCAATCTCTCTCCTCTCCTCTCATCTCATCACCTTCGATCCCCTACTGCTGTCGACGGCTGCCACTATAACCGCCGGTCACCTCACCTTTCTCTTCATCCCTCTCCACCGAAGTGCCCTTTCCGCTCTCATCTCCTCCATTCTCTCTCCCTGCTCAGATCCCTCTCCTCACGAGATCCACCAACAATCGTTACCATCATCAAGCATCACCACCCATCGTCACCGCCTCGCTCCACTACCACCCAACAATGCCGCGAACTGCCGGCCACCACCGCAAATCAAACCCATCTTCGGTCATCCCGATTTTCCATTTTTATGTAATATTCTTAAACCCCAATTCTCCCACTCTAATTTATTTCGAATTTTAGATTATACTTTACTAATTGGGTTTTTATTTTGATTAACTAGTGATCAATTTAGTTGAAAAAAAAGGGGGTTTTAATGGGTTTTGTTTTCTGTTTTGATAATTTGTTGGAGGGAAATCATTCGGCCAGGTTTGGTGCGAGGTCGATATGTGAGTCGACCTAAATTCAGTTTTGGATTGACGGAAGGTAAGCGACACCTTGACCCTTGTGATTGATTGCTGATGACTTACTATATTGTCTTGGGTTTGTATGATTTTCTACTGTAGTGGCTCGTATGGGCTTTTGTTTTGATCTCAGGTTCATCTGTTAATTGATCGTTTTTGTGTTGTGCTAGACTGGTGTTGCTGTGTTTTGTTTTCTTCCTTTAAAGTTAATAATTGTTCTCCGCTTGTCAGTTTTTGAGTTGGTTTTGTGTTACCTTGCTCCGGCAAAACGTATGTATTGTGTTGTTAGCTTGGCATGGTGAAGAGAAGATCTATGAGTGCTGCAGTTAAATTAATGTTATTCTGCCCTCTATTTTTGCTTTCTTTTTGTTATGTTTTCTCTCTATTTATTGTCCTGCTACTCGTGTTTCTCTGTTGTCGTTGTCTGTTTTAGTGTCAGGAAGTCAATCCGGCTTGTTCCTGTTGTTGTCCTTATAATTGTTGTTCTGTTACACTTGGTGCATGCTCGGTGTAATGCTCCGGTCAAGTAAAGTAAAGGCCGTTGTTAGTTAGCGTGATTTAACTGCAGCTTGTCCTGTGTAACCGGGCATGACTGTATGCCTTGAAATATTTTTTGATTCCCATTAAACCTTGCTCCATTTACAATGGCATCGTTGTTTTTGTGCATTGTGTTTGTATACCTTTCAAACTGTAAAATTTTCAGTTGAGGCAACTGGATATCCAATATATCATGGCTGTTTGTGGTCTCTACGGTGCTGGCGCTTAGTTCTGATTGTTGCACATCATAATGTGTGTTTATCATGTATCTTTGTATCCAATGTATGGAGATGGTCTGCCATAATTTGCTCTCTACCACCTTAGCTTAATATTTGAATGCCGCCAATGTCTTTGCCTCTGCTTACTAACGAGACTATTGTGGCTACTATCTTTCACTACAAAATTTGTGGTCTGCCAAATTTGTGGCCTACCTTTTGTTGATGTTTTATTTTTCGGTCGGTAATATATAAGGTTGATGTCAATTTACAGTAGATTTCTTTGAAGTTTATTGTCTATTATTGTATCTATATTTCGTTGTTAATTTGTTCGATTGGCAAATTAGATGGGATGGTAAATTTCATTTTGATAACGATTTAGGTTGATGTGTGTGTTTTATTTTGTTTCTGGCTTGGAAACTATGTTCGGGGTGTGATTTCATCAATTACCGATTTCTAGTTTTCTCCTTCCTTCCTTTATAACGTCTACAAGAGGTATTGACGAGTCTTTACTTGTTTCTTCTCAATGGTATAATTGTTATAACAATTGAATGATTTAAGGTGTCTATCTTTTGTAATGTTTAGTCATTTTATCACTTGTTTTGGCTAGAAAGATGATGATGGTTTGTCGTGTTATCTTTGATAAGATGGAATATTTGTTATCATTAATTGATCTTCTTTTTGAACATGTAGATGTAAATTGCATATGATTGATGTTATCCTAGTGAATTATTGGAGACCTAATCACATTGTTTATATTCTTACGGGTTAGATTGTCCTTGTCTTTTAATGTAGTCTTAATTAAAATATTTGATAGTCTGAATTTCCAAGTCCCTTACTTATTTGACTTTGCAGATTAGTTTAGTTGGCATATGTTCTTTTTTTATTTCTCCAGCATTAAGTCTATTTTGCTCTACTTTCAGGCATTAGGTGAACTCTAGTCGATGAGTCGAGCCATGGTGATCCAGTAATTTGTCACTTTGTACCTGTTGTTTCAACCTCTGTAAGATTTCTTTTTCACTTTTATTTTCCTCTCTTTGTTACTTTCAGCACATTGTTGAGAAGTACGTTGTAGTTATTATGCTTTGGTCGAACTTGGGAATATTTTGCCTGAACTTTTAATCTGTACAGTAGGAGATATGATGACAACAGTAGGAATCATATTCTTGTCTCCCTCTTCTGATGTATTCTCTTCAGTGTCGGTGCTCTTGTTACGATTTTTTGATTTCGTTTTGTGATACTTCTATGTCAAGTGTTGTTGCATGCTCTTATTCGACCTGTTACTTTCTGTATCCTTAGTTGATTGCTACCCCTGCTTTTTGTGGCTGTTGGGTTGGCCCAAACAGAAGCTGTGTACTTTTATGTTTTTGTTTACTTGTAAAGTATCTATGTATTTGGTGATCGTGTCCATTAACAAAGGCTGATTGTAATTGATATTTGTCTTATTTGGTACCTGATTGAAAACCGTAGGAGACTGATTGTGCGATTGCACGTATCAATCTTTTAAGTTTGTTTTGCATTTAGTTGGAACTCGATTAGATATTTTGATGAAGTCTTTTTTCCTGAAACAAGGTTGGGGGTGTGTGTTGGAAAACTATTAGCAATGTCTCTCATTTTCATTCATTATAAGGTTTTTAATTTTTAAACTTGGCAAGTGTGTTTGAAAAAAGTAAAGTATGTGTTCTGGCGCTTGCTCATTGTTTTTTTGGATGTTGGTGTTTTGTTAGGTGAGAGAAATAAAGCAAGGAAGGCAATAGACATTTATCCATTCCCGGGAAGATGTGTATGTTTGTTTTCTCTCGCAAGAGGAAAAGATTTGGATCTTAGAAGCTAAACCTTAGTTGGGGAATTACATGTAAAATAATTTTTTTATCAATTTTCATATGTATGGTGGCCTGGTGGGTCTCTATGTCTACTATTGAATTTTTATAAAGAGCTTTATGTATATCTAAATAAAAGAAATTTTTTATGAAGCTATTTTTTTTTTAAAATTTTGTTTGCGGATTTGCCAACAGATACATTTGTTGGTGATAGTGCCATAAATAACTGTTGGAAAAACAGCATTGTCAACAAATATCTGTTGGAAAAAGGCTTTTGCCCACAGATTATATCTGTTGGCATTGCTCTTATTGCCAACAGATCCTGTCGGCAATACTTTTATTGCCAACAGATTAACATATCTGTCGGCAATAGTATTGCCGACGGACTTTTTGCCAACAGATGGGCGACAGATAAATATCTGTCGGTAAAACGTTTTGCCGACAGATAATCGGCTTTTGCCAACAGATATGTCGATGTTGGCATAACTAAAAAAATTTGTAGTGTTTTTGGCATTCTTTCCATTGTAAATGACGTCATGGAAGTAGAAACCCATTCTTTTGCATGGTTGCCTACGGCTATGGGTTGATTTTAGAGAGCGTTGGTCAGCAAATGAGAGGTTTGTTGATGAGATGACGGAGAGGAATATGAAGACAATTGAGAGTTTTGGTGCCATATGTATCTGCTTAATTAGTTGAGCACTTGAGCTATGATATCGATCTTGGATTAGTATTTAGAACACTTATATAGTACTCGTAGTACTTAAAGCACAGAAGGGCGTGCTTATTACTGCTCAGTAACGTACTGGCGTATTATTATACTGTCAACTGGAATTAATAGAACTAAAAGAAGAGCACCTAAATAACTGCAGATGCGTACCCCTTACCTTACCAGTTACCACTTAACAAATGTGTGAGCGAACTAGGCGGATGAAATTTGTCTATTTGTAGAAATAAAAACATTCTTGATTCTTCTGAACACCGGAAAACCGAAGATGGTTATGAATGAATGGAATCAGTAATCGATCACTTATTTACCTACCCAAAAAACCTTTACAACTTTCTTAGTTCAACTTTTAAAACAACAACAACAACATCAAACTGAGTCTAATCCCATCTCAAATAGGGTAATTGAGGAGGTCTTATATACGCAGCTTTACTCGAAAAATAGGGAGACTATTTCCAGAATGAACCATGGAGTACCCTTATGAGAACCTTATTGTGCCTGCAAAGAAAAATGTTAGAAACCAATGTAGCCATAAAAACCAAGGTCGCGGAGAAACATGAAAAGCCCAAGTAAAATATATATAAAACACAAAAATTAGCAGGCAAGACGACACCTACCATGTAAGTCCTAGCACCACATGCACAAAAAAACAATAGACACAGCAAGTCCTTACGGGCTCACTACTACACGCTATACTAACAGATCTAAGATCTAGTACCATATACTTACAATCTAGTACCCTAATTCTAGTTCTACAAGAGCTCCTATCTAAGGTTATTTCCTCACTAAGTAATAAGGTCTCATAACATTAACCATTGAAAGTGAAATTAGTCTTATACTCGTTAATTAAATTACATTTCAGAAGTACCTTTTATATATTATAATCTTTTCTAAAAGGTAAAATAACCGTGAATAATCCTTAATTAGCAGGAATAATCCCAGCGTGCACCGTTATGTCCCAGAACATTTTAATAAAATTCGACAAAGGCGTTTCCAGCGAGCCGTGCACACATGGCTGAATTTTGGCTGGAGAATGTTTAGGTGGGTTTGCTGAGTTAGATAAAAAAAAGGTATTAAAAAAAGAAAAGAAAAAAGATTGGTGTAGCCAGCTTTTGATCAATTTTAATTATAGGAGGCATCAGGGAATATTCATTAATTTTGGAACATGGACTCTACAACAACCTTGAACTTCCCTTGCGTTTAACCAAAGATTGTTGTAGCTTCTTCTCAAAAATAAATGATTGGTGTAGCTAAGCTAGCTTTTGATCAATTGTAAATTTGTAATTAAGGGCCAGGGAGTACATCCGTGCTCCAAAGACTAATATTTAATCAAACAAGTACCATCTAAATTTGGATCGGCAGTGCTGCAAGTTGTACTCTTTTTTTTTTTAGTGTGCAACATGGCAATGCCCTAATAATATTATTAACTACAAGTTGTACTTTTTTTTTGTTGAAGGGAACTACAAGTTGTACTCTAATCAAACAATCGTACCATCTAAAGACTACAAGTTATAGAATACACCAATCATGGATGGACCAGGAGTTAAATCAATATTTAATTTTGGACCAAGGTGTACAATCTTGCACTCTAATCAATATGGGATTTTTTTTTAACCCGTTTCATATATGAGAATGGGTATTAATGACTCTCGGCTACATAATAATAACCCCTCGACTACACAATAATGACCCCCTCATACCTAGTCTCATTCATGATACGAGTTAACACAAATTTTTCTCAATCAATATTAGAACTTCAATTCCCTTGCGTTAAATTCTCGCTCTCTAATTTTTAAAAGGCTAAATTGTCGCAACATCTCTAATAAGACCCCGATTTTGTGTTAACACCCTAAATAAGTCGTCAATACTTAAACACAAAAACTTGGGTGAGACCGTCTCACACCAACCTTAGTGTGAGACGTTTTTTTTTTTTTACTATGGGGTCATTTTTCAGTTGTATGGTGGTCATTTTTAAGTTTTAACATGGGGGTTATTTTTCAGTTGTATCGGGGCCATTTTTCAGTTTTAACATGGGGGTCACTTTTCAGTTGTATAGGGGTCATTTTTTCAGTTTTAACTTGTTATACATTTTTCAGTTGTATGGGGGTCATTTTTTCAGTTTTAACTTGTTATACATTTTTTCTAGGGGGTTCATTATTCATTTCTAAAGGGTCATTTGCAGTTGTATGGGGGTCATTTTTCATTTGTATAGAATTGAAAAAAAAATTCAAAAAAAAAAATTTCGAAAAAAAAAAGAAAAAAGAAAATTATTATTTTTGGGTCATTTGGCCAGACCCCTCTCACACTAAGTTAGTGTGAGACGACTTAATGTGAGACGGTCTCACACAAATTTTCCTAATAGTTAAATAACTTAAAAAATCCAAAAATATTGTCTAGTGACCCCATTTTCATTTTTTTGGCTAAAAGTCAGGTGAACTTTCTAAAATACCTTTGAGTGAATACACACGTATGGTGTGGAGATTTGATGTACATGATTATTACCTATTTATCCCATGTTAAATATGACCATTTGAGCTCTAATTCATATAATTTGAATGAACTTTGTGCAATATATCTTCCTCTTGCCATACTTGGTGTGTTTCATGTGTAGGCTATGAAGTTTGGTGATTGGAGATCAATTTGCGAGAGTTTTGAAAGATTATTGGAGCTTGGAGCTTTGTTCGCGCCTCAACACCGCCTAGTAGTATCTTGCAACATGACAGTGTCGAATCTGAGCTTAAAGCTGGAAAATATAAACCAACACTACCTGCCAGTGTCAACCGACACCGCAGTGTCTGCACTGCTGTCCAAAAACGTGGAGAGCACATCTTTTTATTATTTTTATTCTTTTGTACCCACTTTCCCTAAGAAGTGGTAACTGACAACTAGTGGGTTATATCCCATTCCCCACTGAGTTACTTCTTCATTCTCTCTCATTCTCTCACACTCTCACATTCTCTTAGTTTAGTTTAGGTTAGTTTAGAGAGAGAATCCTAGTTTAGAGTTTGCTTATGAAGATTGAAGACTTGCTTTCTCTTTCATATTTATGTAGACCAAGTTTGTTTCCTTCCCTCTTCTCTTTCTTTTATGTTTATATTTGTTTTCTTTGTTCTTTCTCCATCCATTATGTTAGTCTAGATTTTATCTAGGATTGAGTGAAACCCTTTAATGTTTTCCTAGTGATATTTTGATATTTCCCCACTTTGATAGATTATCCCTATGGGCAAACTCATGTGTTCTTATTTGTTATATGGTTATCATGAGATCATATTATCTAGCATGGTTGGATTGCAACGAAAGTTGGGTTTGATCAAAGGCTCACTTGAGTTTGGATTGTTGGTTACCCATGAGAATAGGTGTAATTGATGGTTGGGTGTGTGACTTTTATGCTTAATGGGTCTTAACGTGGCTAAAACCATGAGAATAGGCGTTTAGTTGCTTAAGATACGCTAATTTACCGTCGAAAGAGGACTTAAGTTACATTAGACAAAGGATGCCTTCCAAGGAGTAATCATGTTTAAGGGGATGTCAATTGTCGTGTTTGTAAGTCATTATTGTTGGTGTAGCTCGATCCTAAGATTTCTTCTTTGATATTTTCTTAGTTGTAGTTCGTGACCTTAATTTAGTGAAAACCCCCAAATATTTGACCAACCTAGTTTGATAGACTCGAAAGCATTAGTTTTGATCCCACTTCCTAGAGCACGACCCGTTAGTGCTATAACACCGTGCACTTGCGGTAATTTAAGACACATCAAGATTCAACCTATCTCTCAAAAAAATTCCTCCAGATCACAAATCCTCTTTCCACCCCATCCCCCCATGTCATTTATGATGCCTCCCTCAATTTCATTTCCATTCCCCCCTTCCTCATTTCAAGGGTATTTTAAATAGATCACCCTAACTTTTGGGTCGAAATAAAAAGTGGGGTATATCAACTTATTTGGAGTAGCAATACAAATCGGGTTCCTATTAGGGATGGTGCATTAGCATTTTTATAACAAGGTTCTCCCTAGTTAAGGATTGTTTTAGTACTGCTATTTTATCAAAGGCTAACTACCTATCAACTAAGTCGCACCATCATTCGTCAGTACTCTTTCCATTTCTTTCTTCAATTTTTTCTTAACCCTTTGTAAACCTAACATAAATTCAAAGAAACTTCATTAGAGTGTGAAAAAATTGAAAACCGAAGTGCTATTTGTCATATGCATAATGTATATATACAGTAATAACTTTGCAAAGTTAAGTTAAACTGGTACTCACCTTGTCTCAAAAATAAAATATCTTTACATACTATTTGCACATGTTTTAGGTAGTAAAGTTGTGTCGTTGATATTTCTCTCAAGAAGTACTAATGAATACAAGCCATTAAAAAACTATTCCTACAATGATATATAGTGTAAAAACTTTATGCGACATCAAAAATAAAAAGCGTAAAAAACATTATAATAAGGGAGAAGTACTACACGAGAGCATTATTAAGACAATATTGTTCATATGATTATGATTATGTGTAGTGTTAATTGTTTCACAAGTGAGAGCCTATATATCATACTAAGTATATATCATACAGCTCTATCGTTTTTCTCTCTCATTCCAAACCCAAATGCTTAGGAAAACTTAAAAGCCTAATATTAAAACACCTAAATACAAATTGAAGGGAGGTGTACTATACTTGATACACTCGCGGGAATACTTACATCGTACACCCGGTGTACCTTACTTTGTACACCCTCTTTGTTTATTTCTCTTGTTTTAGGCCCAATACTTCATAAAAAATAAAAGGGCCCAATCTTTTAATCATCTACATACAAAGGTGGGTGTACGGAGTAAGGTACACCGGGTGTATGATATAATTTACCCACCCGCGGTCTGCGTATAATCTTTCATCCAGATATACATAGATAGAAGCAGAAAGAGCTTTCCAATGATATAAAAAGAATTACAAATAAATATTGGAGTGACAACTTCTTATAATTAAAAAAAAATAAAAAATTGTGTGAACCCGTTTTATATATGAGATTAGGTACTAATGGCCTTTCGTCTACACAATAATGACCCCTCGGCTACACAATAACAACCCATCTTATCTAGTCTCATGTATAAAACGGGTGCACACAAATTTTTCCATAAAAAAAAATGATAAGCTGAACTAAACTAAAGTGAAAATCAGTTTTTAGATGGTGAAAAATGCAGGCCGTAAGAGCTGGAAAATCAACTCAAAAAATAAAACAAACACAACCAATTATTTTTAATCCTCTTCATATAAAAAATTCGGAGTCTTCGGCTTTATCAACAACATGGCCCCTTTACATAAATACAGTATGGTTCACCCTTTTTCGCCATCTTATAATGAACTCTAGAGCTTTATGAAAAATGTCATATGACATAGGGCACTTTTTGATTAATTGTTTTGACACTCAATTAATTATTAAACTTTTTGATGAGACCTTTTTATTAAAAATATCAAAACTTCTTACGTTCCCAAGTCATATGTTGAACTGCGAACAATTGAATTGAATGAAGTGAACTTAAGTTTTAAAGAACATCCCCATAATAATTCTCTTATATAAGTTATGACTCTTGAATTATTGAAAGATACTTTTGCAGGGTTGATGTTTTTATATATGACCCCAATATGAAAATCATGCCACTTGTTCTAGGAGAAATATATTAATTTGAATTCGAACTATTACTATGGCAATAACAGTGCTAATGCAAACGTACTCCACTAAGAATGCTCTCATGCCAGGTTATAACATCATAAGATTTTTTTTTCCATCAAAAAAGAATTTGATGTTTATACTTCCTCTGGTATCCAATCAAAGATAATGGCTCATAAACTCTCATATTTGAGAAATGATTTCTCTATGTGAGCACCCTTTATGCTGCTTATTATTTGCAAAGTTGCTTATTATTTGCAATGTTTTGAAAATTGGACCTGATTAGACGGTTCGATTGATTCCACTTGAAATCGGTGGCTCGGCCGGTTTTCAAATTTGGTTAAATTGTACTAGTCAAAAAACCGATCGTTCGATTTTCAATAAAAAATTAAATTTTTAAAAATATTTTTAAGTACTAGTTTTTGACACCGGTTGAACTAGTTAAACTACTTGAACTAGTGAATCAGTTGATAGACCAGTTTGATGACCGGTTCGATTTTCAAGACATTGACGATTTGTGTGACTCCTCATTAGATCTAAATCCTAGTCATCCCTACTTTAGGCTAGTCTGGAACACTTAATGATCCTGTTTGGTAGTCAACTTGTTGGGACAACTTGTTACTCCTTAGCTTGTTTGACCAAAAAATAAGCTGATAAGATCCAAAAATTGTGTTTGGTAAATAGATGGTTTAGTTAGCTTTTTCACTCCCAACTGTAAATCAACAAGCTGCCCTCCCCCAACTTGTGACACCCACCAAAAATGAGCCACTTAAGAGGATTGTTAGGACAACCTATAACATCAAGGTGCACCTTCTTTTCAGGAAGCCCATGTCATAAGTACCCCAAAGTTAAGCATGCTAGCTTTGGGAGTAGTGTTAGTATGCATGAGTGACCTCCTGAGAAGTCATTTTCAGGGTACGGGTGTTGTTGGGTGTGTATATGGTCCTTGTCAGAAAAAACAAGGACCATAAGGCTTTTGACAAGGACAATTGTCAACCTTTAGATTTGTCATACTTTTAAGGAGGACCTTTGATTGACTTGTATTTATGATTTTTATTTATTTTTTTTTTTACCCAGATAAATACTACACTACAAAATAATCTTTTTAACGTAAATTTTTTTTTAATTATTTGTTTGGAAGGCCGTGTTTGTCTGGCACGACCTTTGGATTTCGGAAATTTATACACATGTTGTACTGACAATAAGACAGTTTTATAACGATGAAATATGACTTCCATCGAAGATAAGCTCACATAACTTGTGGCTACAAAAGTATGTTTTCTTAACGACAATAAGTCTTTTTATGAGGATTTTAAATCTGCACGTTTTCATACTGACGAAAGATGAAAAATGTCAGAACAAAATAATATTTAACCGTCAGAACATTATTGTCATAACTAAAACGGTGTAATGTAAGTACAAAGTACTATGTAATTTGTACCGTTTTATACCGACAAAATAAACAATTAGTTACAACAAAAAAAAAAAACTGCGCTCGTAACTCACATTTTGTCCTGACAAATACATTAATTAGTCAGTACAAAAGTACAGGTTTAATAAGTTAACTTACACCCCAAACACGAACTGGGTATATATTAAAAATAATAATTTTCAAAAAAAAAAAATCGTATCTATTTTGAATTTTTCTCGGAATTAAAAAAAAGATAAATTAAAATCATAAATACAAGTTAATCAAGGGTCCTCTTTAAAATTAGGACAAATCTAAAGGTTGGTATTTGTTCTTGTCAAAAGCCTTATAGTCCTTGTTTTTTGTGACAAGGACTATATATTTTTCAATAGATTCAACTAGTAGAATCTAGTTATCCAATCCATCCCCTAAATACCAGCTCCAACTAGTTGCAAAACAGGACCAATGTCCACCAAAACTTCAGATCTTTCTTTGTCTAGTCAGCCACACTAGAATTACTCGTAAGGAATTCTTCCCTCTTATTCATTGTTCTATTTCCTATATTTGTCCTACTCTACTCTCTAATGAAAATACCATTTATCTTGAGAGGCTATTAA
>ONZK01003931.1:51292-63112 GCA_900322385.1 Pharnaceum exiguum
TGAAGCAAGGGAGTGTGTTGAATATGCTTCAAAAGTATTTACTGATTAGTGGAGTTAGTGCTTAATTTACTGCTTTGTTAGACGTGGGTTAGTGTTTTGTGGTTGCAGCGTTAGATGACTTAGTGGATAGTATTTTTAGCTAATTTTTAGGAGTCATTGTTTATGTAATCTGCCTATATATTAGGCTTTGCATATCAGTTTAATTGAGTAAGTTTTCATTCAACTATATTTGTGAACTGCTTACTCCTCTTCTTCCCCCAATCCCCAACATTAAGAAGCCACAGGTTTTTGGGACTCCCTCCCCATACCATGACTACCAACTCCCTTTAAAGGACCGGATTCATTCAAACTTGACCTCAAAGACCCAAGGCACTCTCTGTTTTCCTTCCTAATATGGGAAATTTGGAAAAGGAGAAACAAGTTTATCATTGATGGCATTCAACCCATGCCTAGATAGAGACATGCCTGACCATTTTGATCACGTGGGAATTCATCAGCCTACAACCAACTGCCACACTACCAACCAAGAGGATCACCCTCCACCTCGACTAGGCCCCGTGATCAATTTTGGAAGATTAACAAAAGTGCATCTTTTGATATCACCACAGGAAAGACTAGAATTGGTTTTGTTTGTAGGGATTAAAATGGACAATGGATTATGGGACATAGACATTTTAAAACCTGCTGTGATGTGATTTGCTGTGATGTGATTCTACTAGCATTGAGCTTCTTGCTATCTTGTGGAGTTTATAGTGAGTGCCCAACACCCAAATAAATTTTTTATCATTACATCTGATATTGTCTCATTAACTGTGATGTGCAGAAGCAGACCCTGGCTAAGTGAATTATATTAATGCTACATGTTGATTGATACATATTTTCAGGGAAGTGGAATGTTTGATCTTGTTTGAAAGTATGTACGCTTAAAACTGAAAATACGGCATATTACTTCGCATCTGCTTACAGTGATCTGATGAACTTCTGTAGCCAGTTTACTATCAAAAATTTTGTATCCTCATATATATCTTAGGTAGTTCTGAACTTTTGCTTGTTGGAATGATCTATACTCAATGTAATCACTATCTATTATTGATGCAGAATAGATTGGTATAAATTTGCTTCGATTCTGTTGATTGAATAAATTATCAACAGGCTGTGCGATATCTGATGAGGTTTCCAACCAAATACACGTGTCAGCCAATGAATGTTGCCCGTCACGCTGCATTTGGAAGGGAGGCTGCGGAAATGGTTCTTGCAAGTAATAACGGTGAACTAACAGAGGTAAGCAATAGCCAAGGAAACTCTTAACAAGCTAAGAATGGGTCGGTTCAGTACGAGAAAATGTTGGTGAAACCAGGTTGTGATACTATTGGAACTGTCAAGAAATTCAGCAAAAGCAATCTCGTGTTGGTTAGACGGGACCCTGAAGGCGAGGTGGCTGCAAAAATGGAGGCTAATGAATGTGAAAGAGTGACTACGTTACGCTGAATTGGGGCCAATTGGTGGGTTGCTGATCTCTTCAAAGATTAGTACTAATGCTTCTGTTCTGGTAATTCAGCAATATAGACATACAGTCACAGTTCCAGGCCGCAGGGAGAATGAAACTGATGGAGCTAATTCAGATAGAATGTAATTTTAGTCACTGTGGTAATCGCGTTCTCTGCTTGGAATTTCCAATTGCAGATGATAGATATGTGTAGATCATATTGATATAAACCGGCAACATTTGTCTTTGTTCTGGAAATATGATACAACACTGCAGCTTAGGCAGCGAAGTTGTAATTGGGGCTGTCATGAGCCTATGAATATTCAGGATACATCAAAGCAATTGAAACTCACATTGGCTGAGTTACGTACAAGTCAGCTTTTCCTGTTTGTCTTCTTTTTGATCATATTAACTCAGCACATGTTCTAACTTACGAATTACATTCTTCAACAAGCAACAAATGAAATCAATCACTGAAAATTTGCAGGAATATATTATCACAAAAATTTGCTCTCTTTTTAAACACGGCCGGCCAAATTGGCCCTTTCAGTGTTGCACTCTCTTTCTTCATGCCGCTGGGCCATGATTCTAGCCAGATCGAGGCGTATGTAGAAACAAGGGAATGATTTGTTGTCAAAATTAGTCCAGTATTAAACCGAAGTTACGTTGTTCCTCCAAAAAGAGACATATATACTTTGAATCGATCGAGAGTTGCTACTACGTACAAGCTAAGTAGTGTCAGTAGAAGTACTGAATTGAAGTTCATTACCTTCCATACTTTTCTGGTGTTTAGTAAGATGCAAGTTTTCCTTTCTTGACAAATGATTCATCCGCCGACCAACCTATAGCTAGGAGCCTAGCTAGGAGGCAACATCTATTCATGTGCTCCTGTCAGTTCTAACTTCTAACCAATCTACAGTAAGGGTCCGTACAACATCATATTACAGCTACCGCCTTTTGTGCGTTCAATAATCACTATATAAGTACATGTTCTCTACACTACAAGCATGTATACTATCCAAGCTAAGATATATACTATCCAAGCTAAGATCGTAGCTCAACTAAGCAGATATGGCACTGAAACTCTCATTTTTCTTCATTTTCTTCTCCATCCTCTCATCAACCAACCACTCATTGGCTAATCAACAGTCAACACTCTCCCAAATCAAGCCATAGCCCTACTAGGGAACCATGCAAAAGAATGGGCTTCTACTTCCATGACGTCCTTTACAATGGAAAGAATGTCAAAAATGCCACTTCAGCCATAGTAGGGGCACCTGCATGGGCTAACAAGACCACATTAGGAGCTCTAACTCATTTTGGAGACCTTGTGGTGTTCAACGACCCAATCACACTCACCAATGACTTTCATTCGACACCCATAGGTCTAGCCCAAGGGTTCTAGTTGTACGATAACAAGGAGTTCTTCACTGCTTGGTTCGCCTTTTCGATTCTATTCAACTCTACCGAGCATAAGGGCACCCTCAACTTTGCTGGTGCAGACCCAGCGACGATCACAAGGGACATTTCAGTTATTGGTGGGACATGAGATTTTTTCATGGCCAGAGGCATTGCAACCTTTATGACTGATACAGTTCAAGGAGATGCCTACTTTCGGCTTCATATTGATGTCAAGTTGTATGAATGTTGGTGATTACATAACTGGTCACCCAGTTATCTCTACTATACGTACGTACTACGTATGCTTGAATGCATGTTGAGGGTTGCACTGAGTGTTCTCCATATTTTAATGTTCTGCCTATTATGGCTTATTTTCTTGTATTCCCTATGTTTACACTTGTTTTCACCTTCATTGTAACTTGTAAGCTTGTAACCAGAGAACCGAAAAGAATAAAAGAGAGCATATATATATATATAATATATTCCTGTAAATATAATTATCAGTGTTTGATCGAATTAATTTGTTACTTTTTGAAGAATGTAATACATAAGTTAGAAGATGTACTGTGCTAACTTAATATGAGCACATATGATCAAAAAGAAGACAAACAGGAAAAGCTGACTGTAACTCAACCAATGTGACTAAGTGAGTTTCAATTGCTTTGATGTGTTCTGAATATTCATAGGCTCATAAGTCATAACAGCCACAATTACAACTTCACTGCCTATATAAGCTGCAGTGTTGTATCATATTAACAGAACAAAGATAAATGTTGCAAGGCCTATGGCAATCTGAACTACAGGTATCTGTCTTATAGAATTGAAAATTTCCAAGCAGAAAATGTGATTACCACAGTGATCAATTCAATTCAATTAAATCGAATCAGCCCAATTAGTTGATTCGATCTCCCTCTTCTAGCGGCACCGGCCTGCAGCCTGGAACTGTGACTTTTCTGCTGAATTACCAGGACAAAAGCATTAGTAGTAATCTTTGAAGAGGCCGGATATTGCAATATCTGATGTTATAACATCAGATACAATAATTACTGATCGGGCTATGAATTTATTTGATTTGGAAGACACTGAAAAGTATGCAAGAGGAGTGCGTGTTTGGACACCCTTTGACCTTGTATCTTGCGGTGACACCAACAATTGAACTTGAGCATCTCAACTTGACGTTAGTTGATGGAGGTGGTAGTTTCATAGATGAGAACATTGAGAGGGAGAGTGCTCATCAATTTGTCTTACGCCGTTTAGTGCACTAGTTGAACCAAGCAACAACAATACAGATGGCTGCATGCATGCCGGAACCAAAATCATAGTATAGCTACAATAATGAAGCTAGAGTTGTGTTGGGAATATTGTCTCACATTAACGAGTGATGAAATGCTTCACTTGTGTAAAATCTTTGAGGGTTCTCCTCTTATTACCAATTAGTTTTATGATGGAACCTCGACCCCATATATGGTACATATATACGATCATGCTATATCCTATTCAGGTCCTTATATACTAAATTAGTAACAAAACCCCTGTTTTGGCTTTAATTTGGCTCGTAGCTGGTTGTGTATTTTTTTTTAAAGGTAAGGAAATAGGTGATTAGGAGGTCCTCCTCTCGAGGTGCACTCCTAATCTATCGTCAAATAAGATACAATCAAGATCACATGACCACGAAGTATCCCCAAAAACGGATTCATAACGTCTTTCATAAGCCGCCATCCAGTCCGCCGCCCGATTTCCTTCTCTCCATACATATTCTGCATGTCATTCGTCCAGTTGATGACATAGGAAAAATTTAACATCTTCAATTAAGCTTTTAATTTGCCATGGAATCTTGATTTCATTCCTCAGCGCTTTGATTACCATCAGGTTATCTCCTTCAATATGCAAACACTTGACACCATGTTCCACAACCCATTGAACTCCGTCACGCAATCCAGTTGCTTCTGCAATCAGGATCGTGGTGTCACCTAAGGGTTTCGCTCCAGCTGCCACCATCTTCCCCGCACAATCACGAGCAACATAACCACAGCTTGCATTATTCTCAACTAATGAACCATCAAAATTTAGTTTGACAAAGTTCCCCTCTGATGGGTACCACCGGGCATACCTGCAAAAAGACACAGAAACACCATTAGTAGTATCATTATTCTCATAAAAGTAAGAATCTAATGTAGATCTATGTTGCCATTCAGTATAAACCTTTTTTGCTCTTAGAAAAATGCGCTTACTAATAAAATTCTCATTTCGAAAAATATGGTCATTACGTCCTTTCCAAATACTCCACAATAAGTACAAGCATTTCAAGAATTCATACGATCTAATCGATCGAGCCACAATCTTTCGAATTTAGAATCCAGGTAGTAATGTCCTGATTAGGAAGATGAGTTTCAATCCAACCCCCTAATCTGGCCTCCTCCCAGACTTTAATAGTCTCTAAACGGTACGCAAAAACATGTGACTTTGTTTCAACAATATTCCTACACGTCTTACAATTACCATCAACAGGGATACACCGATAAATTAAATCCGCCTTTGTAGGTAAAGCTTCCATGAAGAATTGCCATAGAAAAATTTGAATTTTGGGGCTAATGTCAAGGTTGCAAATCCATCTATGTCTCCATTTTTCACAGGTCTGTAAATCAACTCCATGGGCCAGCCACGTAGCTGATTTTGTGGAGAATTCCCCATGGCCAGTTAGACCCCATATTAATTCATCATCAACTGATTCACCGGAAGGGGGATAGCACAAACTTTATCCACCAAATCTTGAGGCAAAAATAACCGTAGTCTATTAGCATCCCAAACACCACAAGGCATAATAAAATCCGACACCATGGCATCTGCATTGATAAAATTGATTGTATCCAAACCAAGATATGAGAGCAAAGAAACACTTAAAACCCAATTATCATTCCAGAACTTGATAGACTTTCCGTTCCCAACTCTCCAACGTAAACCTTTGGCAAAGGTATTACTCACATTTAAAATACACTTCCAACTCCAAGAATCAGTAGACTTCTTCTTATGAGTACTTGGGCTAACCTTGCTACCCCTAGAAGGACAAAACGAAAAAAAAGAGGGCAAACACTTTTGCCCATTATCTGTGATGACAAACTTCAATATCCGTCATCTCAGTTTTTTTTAGTTGGTTAACAAAAATATACGTGACAACAATTTCTTATATTTGTGATGACAGATATTGTTATCCGTCACGACGGATAAGAAAATCCGTGGTCACAGATAACAGGGGATGGTGGAATCGGGTCGGTGTTTCGGGCCATAGGTTTAGGACTAGATATCCACCATTTTAAAAATAAAAATAAGTGGCCAAGAGTGTTTGCCCCATTTTGCCCTCCTAGGGGCGTCAAGGTTAGCACAAATCTTCTCTTCTTATAAGACAAAAGGTTAGATATCCTTAAATACTTCTGTCTAATGTTTTGAACCCATAAGCAATTATCATGAAACATAATTTTCCAAATTAATTTACACATAAAAGCCATATTAACCGCCCTCAGCGGCCGTAGGCCCAAACCACCATATTCTTTCGGTAAACATATTTTGTCCCAAGCAATCATAGCAAAACCCTTAGAATCCTGAGAGTTTTTCCAAAAACAAATCCGACTGACATTATCCAAGGCCTTAGTAGTGCGGCTTGGTAACGTAAAGCTTTGCATAGAATGAGCAGGCATGGATTCAAGATTTGCCTGAATTAAGACCTTTCTTCCAGCTTTTGATAAAGAATTTGCAGCCCATGACGACATCTTAGCTTGTGCTTTACTAATTAAATCTTGATAGATGGAAGCTTTTGGACGTTTATCAAAGATTGGACAACCCAAATATTTACCAAGGTGGTTACTATACGGAATATTAAATTCAGCTACCAGAGTGGCTTTCCTAGTATTAGGAACTTGTCTTAAGCTAAGGAGTATCAAAAAACTCCATCAGATATATCGCATGATGATACGGAATATGAAATTTTTGTTATCGTAAAAGACAACATTTCACCTTATGATTCCCAAGCCGCAGGGTAATGACAATATATAGTAATATTCAACCTACAGACTATCTACAGTACTATGTTAGCAGCTTGCACGTAGTTTGTGCACATGGCACATGCATAATCCCAGACTCCAGTAATATAAATCACCTCGTTTATGCAGCACAGTTATTAAGACCGAGACTTTGGTGTTTATTTATTTGTCTTTTTTTTTTGGTTAGATATTTATTTGTCTTTGTCAACCCCAAATCTTCATATACAAATGTGGATACGTGAACAAATATATTTTAGTGCAAATTGGTTTTGGACGACAGTGATGAATTAAAAACTATTCCTGTGAAACTTGACCATTGGAAATTTATTAAGGGGTTGTTTTTTTATTTGTAATTTCTGGTTGACGGTGCTTCAATTCTCTTGATGTCAGATTGCAGCACATTACTGGACATGAATTGAAGTTGATGTATTGAAGTTACAAAACTAGTAGAAATCAGAAGTTCAGAACACCACTTGTCTAGAGCAACCTAGCTAGATAAGTTATGCATGCAATGTTTTTGATGAGAAAAGTTCAGTTTTCATTACTGAAATAAAAATAGGGAAAGAAAGATGGAAGTAGAGGATCACAAGGGTCGTGAGAGGTTTTTAAGTAAATCTCTAGCAATGAGCATTTCTTTTCCTTGCCACCTTAGTTTGGTGGGTTTTCTTTCTGGGATTTGCCTTACTTCTGTGTTACTTGCTAGTCTTACTTCCTTTGTTAGTTTCGAGCATGGAGGGATCTCGTTCCATCGCCTTTCGAGTTCAGTTTTTCCATGGACCTACAGCTCTTCAACATTCAGTAAGTCAACTTCTAGCTTATTCAGTGTTCTTATTTCCCTAGACTTTGCAAACAGTAGGTGTGTATCAGTGATAATCAGAAGAAAGACAGAAGTTTTACTTGTTCAAATTGCCAACTTCGGTGTAGGCAATAGCTCATTCTTATTGCAGAAAGCAATAATTATTGGAATTTCAATAATCTCACCGTGTTTCTCTACAGATGTAGCCACAACAGGAGATTGCAGCTCTGGGACAAGAATGATCAAGGGAGATAAAATTTTGGAGGAAAAGGTGTCCCTGCTATATTCATCTTGGAGTGTCTTACTAAATGGATCGGAAGGCTCATCGACAAGCTCAAGATCTGATGTTCATGCAGCTCCTCATTTGCAGAACTGCAAGGCAAAAGCACTACTAAACAAGCGCCTAGATAAGCGCGTTGGAAATGAAACCTTCCCCCCTTGGACCCTCTGGCAGGGATCACTGGATGAGTTCTCTGCATTTTCGGAGGATGAACAACTGAGTTCTTTGAGGCATCAAGACATATCTGCAGGTGCTTATCCTCCTTGGGTATGTTTGAGAATACATACAAATGACCTCAAAAGTTCAGTCAGGCCTGTTGTTCCCTACTTCCCTTGGGTTGCTGACTGAAGTGTTTCTCTTGTGTTCTATATGACAGATAACAGGATCTGATGAAGAAAACTACCCCTTGACAAGAAGAGTTCAGCGTGATATATGGCTACATCAACATCCCTTGAACTGCCATGATCCTGAAGTGAAGTTCCTAGTGGCGGATTGGGAAACAAGTCCTGAATATGGTATGGGGGCACAGTTTGCTGCAATGTGTGGACTTCTCGCTTTAGCTATCACTGAAAAGAGAGTCCTTGTTACTAACTATTACAACCGTGCTGATCATCATGGGTGCGAAGGTAATTCAAGGTTGTTTTGAGGACATCTAAGCTTTCTTGCCAAAGTTTTGGAGAATTGAGCATGAATAGACTAGCTAGAGAGTACAGTCCCATCAAATTTGTTTCCATGATCCACAGGGGCATCTCGTGCTAGTTGGTCTTGCTACTTCCATCCTGAAACATCTCAAGAATGTAGAGATCGTGCTTTCGGGCTCATGAACAAAAAGGATGAATGGGATAAGGGGATCATAAAAGCAAAAGAGAACTACACTACACGAGAAATGTGGGCTGGACCAACTCCCAGGTAAATCATTGCAAGGTTGTGGTACTTCATTTTGATTTCACATTTTAAGACTACTGAACAATTAGTGGAATTACTACAGGAAATGGGGTACTCCTTGGAGTTATTTGCAGCCAACAACTGAAATCAACGGCAGTTTTGTGGCATCTCATCGGAAAATGGATAGAAGATGGTGGCGGGCACAGGTAATGGTTATCTAATTGTATTATGCTGTTACAGAGCAAAACAGCTGGTGTAAGTTTTTGATCAATGTTATAACTAGTGTGTTTATTTTTTTTTTGAAAGTGGTTGTAAGTTTGTAACTACAGTTATGATCAAATTGTTGAAAATTTGCAACATATGGCTCATTAGTATGTATAACCTATTGTAATCTCACTAACTACATAACTTACTTGTGTTTTCTTGTATGACTGAATATCAGGCTGTGCGATATCTAATGAGGTTTCAGACAGAGTACACATGTCAGCTGATGAATGTTGCTCGGCACGCTGCGTACGGAAGGGAGGCTGCAGAAATGGTCATTGCTAATAGCAATGGAAACTTGCCTGAGGTTTACTCTTGAGACTTCAATCTAGCTACCGTTGGCAAAATTCAATTAACATCAAAGTCTAGTAGGCTATTTTTTGTTAACTTCATGTTGCCAACACTTAGTTCTTTGATTCCAAATTATGTCATTTACCTCCCAAGTCACAAAATTTCCCATACTTCCTGCCTAAATTCAAGCTTTTTCGACACAGGAAGCGAAAGAGCATAATTTGGAAATGGAAAAGTACGTATGGTCCAACCACAAACCCTGGATACCAAGGCCGCTCCTAAGCATGCATGTGAGGATGGGAGACAAAGGCAGAGAAATGAAAATTGTAGGGTTCAAAGACTACATGCGCCTAGCAAATCGCCTGAGAAACCGATTTCCGGACCTGAAAAGTATTTGGATATCCACGGAAATGCAAGAAGTTATTGACCGTACCAAGAATTACATCCCTTTAGGCTGGAACTTCTACTTCACTGATGTGAAAAGGCAAGTTGGTAACACGACAATGGCAACATATGAGGCGAGCCTCGGAAGGAAGACGAGCACAGAGTATCCATTGGTCAATTTTCTGATGGCAACTGAGGCTGATTTCTTCATTGGTGCATTGGGTTCAACTTGGAGCTTTTTGATTGATGGCATGAGGAACACCGGAGGGAAAGTGATGGCTGGTTACTTGAGCGTCAACAAGGACAGATTTTGGTAGATTATCGTTGTGAACTAGTAAACTACGGTGCAGCATTCATTCAATCACAGTTTTGCATGTTTTTCTTTGTAGTTTTGTACATAAGCATCAAACTATTCACAAGTTCTTGTGCCCTACTCAGATGTAAACGTTATTCTTGTTGACATAGTAATCCAATGGCATTCGTATAAATGATATATCTACCCAAATAAATAAAAACTGTATATAAAGTTCTGTAGTTGAATGTATCATTACCATAAAATTCTTTACTTCAACAAAATTTAATAAATAAAATCTGTTTGTCATTCGTTTTCCATGGTGCTCATAACATAAGGCTTATGTACGATACTCATGTTTGCAATATCAGTATGCAAACACTTGATGCGGTCTGCATATCAAATGAAGTACACCATTGTAACATTAAGCAAAAAAGCATTAGTCATCCAAAAAAATTGAACAGATCCATCGTCATAAAGCTTGCATTCACATGTTTCATTAACTTCAGCTCTAAAACGCCAGATAACTTGCATTCCAACACTGGCAGGGCCAACCTAACATTGCCAACTAAGGACTTTATGAATGAAATACAACAAAAAATAAATAGATACAGAATGGTTGGGGTTTGGGAAATGGCTGAAGTATACAGAAAACTATCATGAAACATTGAATCCCGTTCCTTCCCAACTTCCCATCACATAAAGCAATACTACAACAATACAACACCATAACGTGGTTTTGGGTCAACAGGGGTTAGCCCTTGAGAGTTGAGCCTCACTGAGTGGAAGCTCAAAGCTTCCATCAATTGTCCAAGGTCAGATCTGCAGATATGAGAGACGGAAAGCCACTGGATTCAGCTTGCAGAAGTTTCTTGACCCCGAGATCAGATATCTCTCATCTGAGAATACTCATTCTGCTTCTTCACCCAACTGATGTCCAATGGTCCCGCTTTTGGGGGCAGATGGTCTTCGGTTTCTCTTGGTCTTGGCCTTCCTAGCCTTCATCCGACGTTTCTTCTCATTAGCGTCAACCCAAATATAGTCTGAAGGTATACTGAAAGGATCACCTTCATCTTTATATCTGTGACTTTGGGTCTCACCGTCGCTTGATTGGCCACTGCGGCTACCTTTCATCCATGAAATCCATGATGTTGATCCCTCCGAGTCTTTGGACTTAGAATCCTGGAAATGAGCAGGGCTAGAAAGTGGTGTTGAGAACTCTTCTACAGGCTGAAGCTCTTCAAATTTTGTGAAAGTGACAACAACTCTGATTGTTGGCACGATAGGGATGGCAACCTGCATAAAGAAAATAAGTACTTTATTTATAACAATAAAACGCACAAACAAGATATGATTATCGGCTCTTTTTTACGCAGCGGGCTTTTCAAAAAATATGATTATCGGCACATAGGCAAAAATTACCATCAAGATTAATAAAAAGAAAAGTAAAAAAGATTGATGGCGTCGCAAAGGCACAATACTATGAAACTTTACTACGTTTTTAGTTTATATTATAGTTAACTTCCCTACAAGAAAGATATACTTGCAGTTACACTAAATTTATGCTAATCCATTATCACCTAGAAAGAAATATTACTCTTTCCCAGTAATGACTGTACGGCTCAATCAAGTCAGTCAGATTTCATCAACAAATTAACGTTTCATCCATCTGCAAGTGAATCCTATTTCCTCTGCCATCTCCAACAT
>ONZK01003931.1:82907-94327 GCA_900322385.1 Pharnaceum exiguum
TTGATTATTAATGAAAAGAGTCTCAGAAAGTTTTCTGAAATCTTGAGTGTGTTCTTGAACCAGAAGTGGTGAGGAATAAAGGCAGGAGTGGCAACCTTAGTTCTTGAGTTTGATTGTGCAGAGGAGTCGGCAATCTATTCAAGTTCATATCTTTTTACTTATTTATTTTGTTCTATAAACACAAAAATCTCAAAAAAAATCCTTTAGTTTATTATTTGCTTCCGCTTACGCATCAGATGTGGGTAAAGAGCAGTTTGTTAGTAGTAGTGGTGCATCATGCTAACAACAAAGCCTTCACCTTTTAAGCTTAAGTGGCCAAGTTATGGGCTTAATTAATTGGCGACTTCCCATCTTATTGGGTTGTGTTGTGACAGTATGTTGGGCCGGGCCGTTACAGATGTTATCAGAGCGACCCTGCGACCGCAAACTGATTTAGTACAGGCCATAGAGATGGCATGGTGAGTAGCTGCCTAGCGGGGGTGTTTCTGGGCTTGATGGGCCTGAGCTGTGCGCAGTTTAGAGGTCCAACAAGCTAACAATAAGGCCTTCACCTTTTAAGCTTAAGTGGTCAAGTTATGGGCTTAATTGGTGACTTCCCATTTTATTGGGTTGTGTTGTGACAGTATGTTGGGCCGGACCGTTACAGATGGTATTAGAGCGACCCTGTGACCGCAGACTGATTTAGTACAGGCCATAGAGAGGCATGGTCAGTAGCTGCCTAGCGGGTGTGTTTCGACTTGATGGGCCTGAGTTGTGCACAACGATGACGTTGTGTTCTTAAGTGGGGTAGTTTGTAACACCCATGTCCCACATCGAAGAGAGATGTGGGGAAAGAGCAGTTTATTAGTAGTAGTGGTGCAACATGCTAACAATAAGGCCTTCACCTTTTAAGTTTAAGTGGCCAAGTTATGGGTTTAATTGGTAACTTCCCATCTTATTGCGTTGTGTTGTGACAGTATCTAGGGACGGGCCGTTACAGACTTGGTCATTAATAACAAAAATAGTTGGGGGACACGTCCTGTGTGAAGGCCTTAACTTAGCAGTTAGCACTGATCAATTGGGTTAACTTAGACTTTTTTATTTTTGCTTGCTAGGACAGTTTGACACAGAAGAACAAATTAGATTGAGTAACCATTTTTTTGGCATTTATGTTCACAGTAGAAGAATGTTGAAGAAATTTAATCCCTTTGTATAGCATGCTGAATAAATTATGACGTGTACCAAGTTTTAAATACTCGAGTTTCAAAGGCATAAGTTAAGCTCAACCATGTTCTTTGGTTCAGTTTAGCATGAAAATGAGAAAAAGTAATGGTCATAAACAGGCCCCCCTCCCCCTTAGATTTTTTCCAGCGTTTTTTTAACGAGTTATGCTGAATTGCCGAAGGTTGAATAACAACATTAGATACTTCATTCAGTGTGCTTTTCCTCTCATCTGATCATCTCCGTCAAACAAAAAAACCTTTGTACTCTCCCGTTCCATATCAATCCCTAAAATTTGAAATTAAGAGTATAAGAACACAAAAAATTATGTGAACCCATTTCATATATGAGACTGGGTACTTGATCCCTCGCCTACACAATAATGACCCCTCGACTATACGATAATGACCCCTTTTACCCAGTCTCATGTATGAAACGGGTTCACCCAAATTTTTCTATAAGAAGAATCAAGTCAACTCAACCTTACTTTTCCATCATAATTAAGGTATGTTTATCCTTTTATGGTTGCTTCAATTTTCTTCATAATTAAAAGGGTAAGTGTATGTTGTGTGTATATATAGATTGTTTAATACATTGCACTATATTTGTTAGAACTTTTAGTAGATTATGTTAGTTTGTAAAGATTCAAAAACTATGCAAAAAATTTAATACTTACTTTATACTTTAATTGTGTGATGTGTAGAGTTGTAGTTAACATTTAAAAGGGGAGTATTATTGTCTATACATTCATACTTGTAGTCACTATTGAAAAGGGGATTGCCATTTTTTTTAGTGTGGACTCCATAACTGATGCTTTTTTAAGTATATGAAAGATTGTAGAGTATAATTCAAAGATCGTGGCTTCACCACTGACAACAACAAGATCAACCAAGTATAATCCCCTTTTAGTGTAGACGTGCTCGAGGGTCATATGAAGCAACCTTTCCGAGATTAACACTAGATGAATGATTGCATTAAAGTATTTACTTCTAGCAACTTCACAAAAAATAAGAAGTACCATAAGGTGATTTAGCCATTTTGATTTAGTCCCTAATCACCTAAAGATGAAAGATAGTGATAATTCTTTCAATTTAATCGGCAATGGATGATGTAACGTGGACTTTTGTACACACATGCAAGAGTTTCTTATCCTTCTAGTTTGAGATATAGGACTATTAGTCACACTATGCACAGAAGTTGATATGATTTTCGGTGTTAAAGTTTCGAGGAAATGTGGCAACCTAGTCTTAGTCACACTATGCACAGAAAGTTTTTGAGGAATTAAATTTTTTTGATGTAGTGATAGTGAGAACTCCCTATGATATAAGCACACTTTAATATAAATTAAAGTAAAGGTAAGAGTATTCGTTTCTCAATTAGAGTATGCTAAAATAATTGGGAGTCTCATGTTCCTAATGAACTACACTAGGCCTGGCATTGCATCTATTGTTATTAGACTGTTTTGATCAACTCATAACCGGGTAAAGAAACATTGGTTTGCACTTAAACAATTATTGAGATATCTTAAGGAAACTATGATTGAGAAATTACATTATGGGTTGCCTTGTTGAGATGGAGGGATATTGTGTGCTAATGAGGTTACCGATAATTAGGAGGTTAGGTCCACTAATGAGTTAAGTGTTTACCTTAAAGGAGATGCTATTTCATGGAAATTGGCCCAAATTTGTTTACAGTCAGTTGACTTAATTGGACATGACAAGTGCGTGGCTAAGATGTTTACGGGCTAGTCTCCCATTATGGGTCGTCCTACTCCTTTTTCTCTACATTGCAATTCACTGTCAATTGTGTTGCGGAAAATAAAATGTATAATCGCAAGAAGAGACATATATACACTTTCGGTATGATTTGGTGAGAAACATAGTGAAGATTGGTGTAATAACCACGGAGTTTGTAAGACATGGAATTATTTCACATATCCATTGGCTAATGGACTTATTAAAAAGAAAAATCTTTGTCTCGTCAACTGGAATGGGTTTGATGCCCTGTTAGATGATAAACACATGGTTGACACCCTCCATACTTTTATAAGGTAATGTGATTATACAAAGCTAAGGAAAGACTTACCTTGTATATATTTTCTCATTCCTATGACATTGTACACAATGTAAGGTTGAGCTTTCTTATAATAGGTGCCAATGTAATACAAGGGGGGGTGAATTGTGTTTACAGTTTACGAACTTTTTCTTGCATTTTTATGCGGAACAAGTTGGGTACCTATTGCGCCTAGACACTAAAACAAGGAGAGATTAAATAGAATTGTACACCCAAATTTCCACGGAAAACATGATGGCCAACTCAAAAATATAAACCGCGACGTACTTTGATTATTTGAGAGCATCTCCGGTGGGCTAAATTTAGGAGGTGTTGAGGAGGGAGAGGGTAGTCATTTGATCTTGGTACTTCAAAAGAATCGGTGCAAATTTAGACACTAATGCCTAGATGGTGCTATCTAATTAGAATAAAAAAGAAAAACATGTGATTGGTTAGTTAAAATTTTAGTGGGACTATTTTAACACCAATTTATACATTTTGCATTAAATTAGAAATGCTTAAAGAATGATAACTTTTTAAATATAATAATTTATATCTTTCAAGCACCCATGAAAATAATACTTGCATTGGAGATGCTTTGATAAGATATAAAGTGAATGAAAAAGGATAAAAGTTTCAGTTTTGTTTAGTTTAGCTCAAAAGAAACAAATTTAGCTTTGAAAAGCTAGAAAATAAGCCTTCGTTATGTTCATATGCAGTACTCTACATGGAGGAGCTTAATTTGTAGTTTCCTTGGAAAGAAAATATGGATGAAATCCTACTAAAGAATATAATCATTTGTTCATAAATATGTGATGGAAGTTATAACATGACCCATTGGAAAATGAGTTCATAAACTTCCTTTATTTCTTACTCTATATCTATGCTCTTAAATGGTACAATTGTCATAAATGGTTTTTTTAGAAAAGAGTGGTGTATTTTCTTTGGAGAAAATTGTAAACAAAATTTATTGTACCAAACTCAGTCAGTCATAACCTTAATTCGCGTATAATATTCGTACTTTAGCTTGGATTTTTATTTTTTAAGTGGGGGATAAGTGACTCTACTTTAACTTGATTTTATATGAACCTACCTTTGATTGTATTAAAACTTTTTCTACCAATTTACCCCCACTTAACATATACAAGCAAGTGAATAATCCACGCCCCTCTTCATCTATTATCTCTCCATTTATATGATTTATGAAAATCTAAAACTTTTTCATCCTATTTACCACAACTTAATTAAAATATGCAAGCTAAGCAATCCACCACCTTATCAACTCCCCTCTCCATTACTCCACCACCAACAATCAATCACATGTGGGGAGGGGGGTACCTGGAGATGGTGCTTGAGCTTTGGAGCATAAATCGGGGAATAAATGTAGATGAAAATGTATGTGTGTAGAGGAGATGCTAGCTAATGAATGATTGTTGTATAACAAATGTTTAAGACGGAATACTATTCAAGGTGAGGAAATCAATGCCAATTCGATCACGGAGACGGAAATTCAAAGACAAGAGACTAAGGAGGAAGGGTGGTAACGACGGGTCGCTAAAAAATGATAAAGAAATATTGGTTATCAAATACTTATCACATTCGGGCCATGCATATTTAAGGGTATTTTTCGAGTATTAGATCAAAAAAAGGTTAAAAATAAGGTCAGTCTAAATTAATAATTTTTATGAGGCAAATATAAAGCAAAGGTGATCGGTACCAAAATCTAAAACCATATAGGATTTTGTACTCTTTTTTTTTTGTAAAACTAAAAGAATAGAAGTTGTGCATAATAAGTTGCTTGTCTATAGATTATAGATAATAATATTAATTACACTTCCTATACAAAATTCAGCGTCTTTAATTTTTTCCCTTACAAAGACCAATTTGATTTGAGGGGATACTTCCTAGTGAGGACAATTTCTCCGAGGATTGATTAGGAGTATGTTTCGAAAGGGGCCCCTCCTAATTACTTTCACTGATACCTTATTAAAAGAAATATGCAAGGGCAAAATAATTACAAAGAAAAAGAGTCTCCATCCCCTTGCTCTCTCAAAACACTGTAACATTTCTCTTGAACAAGTTGAAATCCTTACTCATGGAGCATTGTTTCTAAAAATGAATTATAATGGAGGAGCTCAAGTGGACTCACATACGCAGAAAAAAAAAACCATCTATGGTTGGTGCAACAATTGTCGGCTCTGATTTTTGTACATATGACAAGGGTTCGATTTCAGGCCACTAGAGGCATTGAAATGAGGTTAATTTATTTCTCCCTTCCTCTCCAATATTCAGTCTATTAGCCTTTGCACCGGTCCGCAATGAGACTATTATGGTATATTCTCCTCTACTTCAGTTTAGTTCAATTTTCCACAGTTCACCTCATAACTTGCGAACGTAATAAGTTTGATCGCGATACGCATTCGTAATTATTATTATATCATTGGAAATAATGTATCAACATATAATTTCATAAACATATAATGTTGATATAGTTTTGATAAGTGATTGACTGTCAAAATAATTTAACAAAAATCTCAGTTAAGTTCAGTTTCATTCAATTTAATTCAATTCAGCTTAACTATGTGAGAACATGTATGCTCTAGAGTGAACCTCTTTACCTTCTAAAACAACAACAACAACAACGAGTGTAAATCGCCATTTAATGAGGATACTCGGGTGATGTACGCAACCATGCCCCTGTTTAAGAAAATAGAGAGGTTGTTTTCGAGATTGACCAATTGCTGCATTGAAGTATTGGCTTCCAACAACTTCACCAAATATAAGAAGTATTTGAAGGTTTTAATAGCCATTTTACTATAGTCTATAATTACCTAAAGCTGAAAGATGGAGATAATTTTTTCAACTTGATAGGCACTGTGTCTAAAAAAACATACTATACGTAGAAAAATAAGTCAAATGAATAGGCCAAATGCAATTATTCAGTCCAAGGGTACGATAGCCATGACACGCGCCGAGCAGAGAGGAGATAAAACTGTAGAATGGGGACAAACAATCGTGTCTATTGTCTACATCAATATCACAGAACACTGTTGGTACAGTACTTGACTAGCCAGTAGGAAAAGAGACTGACAATGAGACATCATCCAGCAGCATTCATTCATCCAGTCAGTAAACAAGAAAACTCTCTTTTTACCATTTTAGCCAACGACAATCCCACCTTAGGAGTTACTATTTCTGCCCCCACAATCTAACACAACAAACAACTCTCCCTTAATTTCTCCCCTCATTAGTCATTACTACATTATCCCCTTTCCTCTCTCAGCTCACTCGTTGGACCACCTTCACCAAAACTCCACTCCACTCTCTCACATACATAGTCTCATCATCAGCTATATAAGTCTAACTTCAGTTACCTCTTCGTTTCTTCTGAAAGGGAAACCAAACCAAACCAACCCATATGTACCAAAGTAGCATACACACCTGATCATCCCCCTCAATAAATGTTCTCTTATCTTAGTAGCTTGCTTTGTACCTAGCTAGAAACCCTTTTTCTTCACATGCCCTAATAAACTCCAAACTATGCTAAAGTTTTGATATTTGACCATTCAATTGAGAGAATTTCTCTTGGACAATAAATAACCCTTAGCTTGTTTGGGTATTTGTTGTTCTAGCTTAGCTTGCCCTAGAGTAGTGGTTAGTGGTTTACTAAGTTAGGGACACAAAAAAAATTCAATAGCTAGTGATGGATCTCATGGCAAACACACCACCAAACGGGTTCAGGGCTGCTTTTAGCACGAACCCTTTTGGCCTTCCCTTGATGGTGGACGGGTCTTCATCGCCAGCTGCTGCTCCAAACAACAGCAGTACTAGCGACGAAGTCTCGGCCCCATCGAGGGGAGGAGGGAACGTAGCTCAGTCCCTCCCGAGCCGGTACGAGAACCAGAAGCGAAGGGACTGGAACACGTTCAGCCAGTACCTAAGGAACCACAGGCCACCCTTGCCTATGACTTTGTGCAGCGGAGGGCACGTGCTGGAGTTCCTAAGGTACTTGGACCAGTTCGGGAAGACCAAGGTTCACAACCATGCTTGCCCTTACTTTGGTATCCCTAACCCTCCTGCCCCTTGCCCTTGCCCTCTTCGTCAAGCTTGGGGCAGCCTTGATGCCCTTGTTGGCCGGCTTCGGGCAGCCTATGAGGAGAATGGTGGCAGGCCTGAGACTAACCCGTTCGGGGCTCGGGCTGTAAGGGTTTACCTTAGGGAGGTCAGGGACTATCAGGCTAAGGCCAGGGGTGTCAGCTATGAGAAGAAGAGGAAGAGGGCTCCCCCTAAGCAAAAGGCTGGGTTGGGACTTATGCTGCCTTTGTCAACCCCGTCACTATAATTAAGGTGACAAAATATTTATAGATATATATATAGACTATACTTATGTATTATTATAGCCAGCTAGCCATCGATCGATCTTTTGGAGGCTTAGTGTGATGATGATGATGAATTGAGACAGCTTTGCTTCTTCAACCGCTGTAATCTATGATGTTTTCATCACGAATTTGTAAGTTTTACTACTATTCAGCCTCTTCTGTATAAGTGTATAACGTGAGGTTTAGTATTTGTCAAGACTCAAGACCTAAAGCACTAGCTAATACTAGTGTCATCGGTTTAATTTGCTGATGGTGCAAGTATATATGTGAAACGATTATTTTTCCTGTGAATTCTATAAGTATTATTGGTACTCATCATGTTTGCATACTTTAATTTAGTTTATTCTTTGGCTTCGTTGTAGTGTAAGGTTACTCGATCCTATGTACTCCGTATGAATCGATAATATGAGGATGGAAGACTCTAAGTCTGTAAAACCTACGAGGTAATTACGCACAAATGCATGAAATCATATTTGATTCAAAGCCGCATACATTTGCATACAATTTGTAGCTTTTGAAAAATTATGGCGAGTAGTTTTCATTTTTGGTCGTAGTACTACATATACCTAGCTACTCCGAGCCAGGATCTTCTCCAGTACTGGGATTTCCAGTACTGGAGATCAAGGGTGAAAAGCCCATACATAGACCCCCCCCCCCTATTTTCCCAGCAATCCCAACGGTGGAGATCTCCCCCAGTGCTTTCCGCACTGGAGGAGATCTGCGCTCAGCTACTCCTAATTAGTACAGCTCTTTCTCAAGTTATGTACTAGTATTTGAATATATAGATACATGAACGGTATGCATGCCAATTGTAAAAAGGGCTGCTGCTACCTTATACGGAGTACATTTTTGGTCATATGGAAGACGTAAAAAATTGAATATCAACGAAATGAGGCACGTATATATACATAACATATTTGGAAGAAGTATAGATACTTGCCAAAAAAAAGTAGAAGTATAGACAAGCTAAGATCAAGGTAATAGCCTGGAATTTTGTTTTTGAAGGGGATCCCGGAGCTTGGCGCTGTAAATGTCGCCGGATCTATACATATATGCTTCATCTATATGAAGTGCACTGATCGAATAACGTTATAAATGTTTGCTGTATTTGTGATTGTTCACTTCTGTTGGATTTCAGTACGTTTTCATTTGTTCCTGTGAGGTCTGGTAATCAAGTGCTTTCTTCTTCAAAAATCGTTGATCTTATTAGGCACACATTCCAAATTACCAATGTTTGATTATCTTCGATGTAGTGTGTGACTAGATCTGTGAATTAGCAACAATTTTTCAGGCACATATTTCAATTGGTAGGTAGTGAAGTCTTTTCAGCTCACAGTTCTCGCAACTTGCTTATAAATTCATTGAGTCTATACATGTGATTTGTGATGCTTTTATATGTATGTCAATTAAAATGTTTCATTGTATATGTAACTGTACAAGAGCCAGATAGCGAAGGTAGTAACAAAACAATTAAACGTTAACCGAAGTAATAGTTCAGTTCAACTCAAGTTGAGAAGAACAATTCCTACTCTTGATAAGCGCCTATAAGTTTCTTCTTGTATAATATTTGGGCAAGGTAACTAGCTTGTCGTTGTATTAAACTTGGGCTACCTTGCTGGGGAACAGCAGTACGTCGAATTTGAATCCTTTCTTTGGAGTACCAATGTAACCTTCTACTGAAATCTGCTCGATGCTAGAGTGTGTAGCCAAAAACGTAGGCACGTAGCGTTCATTAGATTTAGGCTGAGTTTAGGATTGTTGTGTAAATGTTTGTTGTACCGTAGCCGTGAAAAAAGTGTTGTTATTTATAATTGGGTCAAAGGTAAGGGGGTGACAATGTTATTACTTATTACGTCCTAATTTAAAAAGCATTTCATCCACAAATAAAACTTTTGAAAAATTTGCCAAGTGTCCTATAAGAGGAAAAGGTGTTGTATGTCGAAAGCACTTTCCCCTCAATCTCAAACACACCCGTATCTGAATTGATCGATGAATTCTATATATGTAATAAATGGCCTGGTAAGATCGATTAAATCCTAAACTGAATTCTTCTGGATTGAATTCAACTTGAAATGGAAGTCCCAATGAACTAGGGGAAAGGCTTGAAAAACACTGCAGTTGGAGCATAGCTGGTTACTTCTTCTCCCTCCTTCGGTCCTTCCCCAAAAAATTATTTACAAACTTAGTTGAATTCAACTTGAAATGTTTTATTGTTTTATACAACGTATATAACCGTGATGAGCTAGTCTCGAACTCAAGTCATCACTTCAGTGGCATAAAGCTATTTATCAATCCAACCAAGTCCACCTTAATTATCTAGTATATATATATTTGTGAATCAAAGGCTTTCAACAGTTTCAAGTTTTCCATCTACCTCAAGGCCTCAATATAATCAGAGGAGGGTTGTGAAGCTTTGAGACCGTTTAAGAGAACGAATTTAACCATAATGGATAACGGTACACTAATTGTTGAAGGCTCCATCCCCCATAAATTATTCATTAACAATCCACCACTATGAAGTATGAGCTGCCTGTAAGCCTATATATAAGAAGAGCTACATATACAACAGATCGTAGATTATATACAGGGAAAAGAAAATTGTCAACAATGTACAATACTCCAGAGTTAAATCCAGTGGATGTCTTTTAGAACAATTCCAATTTCGTAAATATATGGCTAAAATGGTCACAGACTCACAGGCCAAGGTTATTTTTGATTTAGCTGTCTCACACTATCACCTGACAGAGTCACAGTCCCTGCATATGAATACTTCTCAATTATCAACTCTAATGCTTCTTGAAGATCTCTAACCATCTATGATTATATATATGTGTAGCTTTAATTTGGTAGTTAGGTAATTACTCATAGGGAGATAGCAGGTATCGATTCAAAGATAATCTTAAGCAAATCTTGTGATTAGGGAAAAGACAATGGTGGTGACCCAACTTTTTTGGTTTCCAGGCTAAATTCCTTGTCTAATTGGCCGACAGTAAACTTTAAGTAGGATCCTGTGATAGGTTCTCTTTGTTGGTTAAAATTTACTTGCATATCCCTATCTGTTGGGGCATCGAATAATTGCTTGATGAAACACTACTCTTTGGTAGAAGCTAATTTCTTCATTCAGGAGGCTTGAATGCGAGATCCTATATAAGGGATAAGAGTGTCAAACCGCTTACACGAACCATTATAGGTTGGTGATGAAACACTACTTTATTCTCCCTAAACCTCTTCATCAAGCTTTATTTTTTCAAAAAAAAATTATACTTGTACCGTTGTTAACCTGGCGCTTTATTCCTTTCATTTTTCCCTCATTTTAATTTTATAACGAAATACAGTTGGGGTCAAATATCTCACTTAATTGATTTCAATTCGTTCGAGGTCAATTTCAGGTTTATCAGATGGTTTTTGTAGATACGACTTTGAAAAAACAATTTTTTAGTACAATTGTTTGAATAAATTTGGCAGTCTTGGTTTACCGTTAGGTGTGATCAAATGTTTAGGTCAACTTCGTATTACAAGTTCCGGGTCTACTTTTAGGAACTTGGGATAATCATGCCCGGATGAAATTTACCAGCTCTTGAGTGCTATGGATATAATGTCATCAGCAGCGCAGTAAGAGGATCTCGAGTGCATACATCAGGGTTATAAAGATATTTATGAGGTGTGACCACTGTGCGTACATTGGGCGATAATACTGCCCCTTTTCCAATTGAGGTGGGGCTGCACTAATCTAGGTTCAGTGCCTATAAAGTTGAAATAATTATCTACCTCTTTCAGCTTTAGGTGATT
>ONZK01003931.1:105025-129874 GCA_900322385.1 Pharnaceum exiguum
GCTTAATTCGTTGCTCTTCACATCTTTGTGGTTCGTACGCCGTCAAGGCGTCAACTACTCTTGGTTTTGTGCTCTCCCATCATAATTGGTTACTCCCAAATTCCCAATTAATCTACGCTTCCACAATTTTTCCAAATTCAAACTTAAGTATATATTTGAGACTTCATTGTCAATAAATACAAAAAATTGTGTAAACCCATTTCATATATGAGACTGGGTACTAAGGCCCCTCAACTACATAATAATAACCCTCTTCTACACAATAATGACCCCTCTTATCCACTCTCTTGTATGAAACGGGTTCACATAAAGTTTTCTAGTCAATAAAATATATGACTATATATTTTATTTCTAATTAGGTGGTTAATTTGTTGTTGTATTGTGATTTTATGACACTAGATTATTTTCGATTGTGCCAGTTAGTTCGATACTGGTTGATAATATAGTTTATTTTTATCGTACTATGAAAAGAACTCTCATAACATCAAAACAAAAACAACAATCGAGTGTAAATCCCCTTTAAATGGGGGTACTCGGGTCAGGATGTACGCAACCTTACCCCTGTTTAAGAAAACAGAGAGGTTGTTTCCGAAGAACTCTCGTAACATCGTTTTATAAAAATATTGATCAAGAATATCGTAGAGTTCGATATATATTGTATAATTATTATTTAAGTATGGGTTTTATAATGGATTTTTTTCTTTATGTCTTTATATATTGGCCCTCCTAGATCTAAAATCCTGGTTTTGCCCCTGATTACACTTGTGTATTGCATATAAGAATTTGTGGTAGTGATATAGTGGGGGCAATTAGGCTAAAAACAAAGGGGCAAAAAGCTCATTTTCACAAAAAAAAAAAACAGAATCCAAAGGAAAGTGGGAAAATACAAAGAAACTACGCAAAATTTAGAAAAGTGGAAGAATAAAAAGAATTTGGAGAGTCTTCAACTTATATTACTCCTAGTCTGGGCACGTGACGGGATGTGCCGAGTATGTCTACGAGACGAGATGTGCCAAGTCTGGAGAGGTCATAAATGGGGCGAGTAGCATAAATGGTGACCCAAGTCAACATGCAAGTCGAGGCAAATTCGAGACAAAGTTATATATTTGTTGCACCAAATTCGACCTAAATAAATTTATGGTGAGTTGAGTATGAATGGGGCTGAGCCGAATTCCCGAGTCTGGAGCCATAAGTTGTACCAGTCAACTAATATTCAAATAAATAATTTTTTATTAATTAAAATATTAAATCGCAATTTCACTTCATGTCAAGTTTACTTTATTTACTTATTGTATATACACGTAAAATAATTATATTTATATCTACTTATCTACTTTGATAGGCTGGAACTTTATTTTCGTGTGTTATCTATCCCTGTTTACACTCAAGTCACAAATTAAATAAATTACAAGTTGAGTTGACTCATAAGTTGAGTCAAATCGAATTGAGTTACTCTATGAGTTTGTTGCATCGAGCCAATTTGACGATTCAAGTAATCTGAACCCAAACTCAGGTTATTAATAATTGATTTGTAATGATATTTGCTTTTTGAATCAGTCTTTTCTTAGTATCAAATAATCGAATTCAAAATAATTGAATAGTTGGGCCCATATCTCAAGATTATTTAGAGCTAAACTTAAATAAGTTGAAATGTATTAAAACTATAGCTTTCCAGTAAAATATACCATTACTTATCAAAATCCCGCAACATGAATTATAAGGGCCCGTTCTCTCCAACTTATAAAGACTAAACTGAACTCAATTGAGCGTAACTGAACTGAATTGAAGAAAACTGAACTTTTTGTTTAATTGTTTTGACACTCAATCATTTATCCAAAACCTAGCTACCATATCAATATTGTACGTTTATGAAACTATATGGTGAGACCTTTGCAATGATATACTAATAATTTCGAATGGATATCGGAATAAAAACTTATGGCGTTGCAAGTTACGAGCTGAACTAAACTGAACCGAAAGTAACGGAACTGAACTAAAAATTTTAAAAGCCGGAAAGAATAGGGCAACAACCAACAACAGGCCCTAATGAAGCTATACATGTAATCAAACCATTTTAATGAACTAAACTTTGAAAATAAAAAACGGAGTGATAAACAATAGAGTGATTGAAGGTAATGTATTCAAAAGGTAAGATACAAAAACAACATGACATTGAATCACAAAATTGATGAAGTACAAAACTTGTCACCCATTGCTCTGAAACGATTCAATCAAATATTACATATACTTTATTTTAGTAGGCCCATGCACATATATCTTTACTTAAAATGTATAATATTTTTTTCCATTTGAAAATATATAATCTTAATAGCTATTATATTAAACTAAAACAATATGATTGAAAAATAATTTAGTAATAGCTCTGTTGTTGTGTAATACTTTTTTTTTTTTGGAAATTTTATGCTTTTTTATATCTTTCAATTGTTTTAGGTGCTCTTTTTTTTTTTTCTGGTTTACACAAATTATTCTTCCTTTTGTGACTTTTTACATTAGTGCGATTATATGATTAAGTTCGAGATACCATGCGAGTATAAGTTCAATTTTAGATATGAAACCAATGGATATGTGTATTTTCTTTAATAAAATGGCGAGACATAAAGCGAAATCACTTTGGAGTCGCTTTTGAGTATATTAATTATTTAAATTTGTTAGAAAATTTTGTACTACTATAATTGATCTACTATTTATAAAGTAATTTTTTATGTAAACGATGTATTATTTTGTATGAGTGGATAACCCGAAGCTTTATTTTTCTAAAAATAAGAATAGGATTGCAGTTTTATTTGCTTTTATAGTGAAAGAATTGAAAACAATAATCAGATATGTCATTACCGCATTACGTGTCAACGTGAATTAGCCATTTCAGGGGTCACAGTTAGGCCCAACGCCATTAAGATTTGGCATTGCAAGTTGATTATTCCGTAGCTTATAAAAGGCCTAGTCATACATTGCAAGATTCAACTCATGTATGTAGTGTATCAATTATCAATCTGTTAGGCGAGCTTAACATCAGTTAAGGAAAATAAATTTTTTAAAATCAATTCGCTTAATCTTTTATTTTTTTATGTGTGTATGTTTACGGGGAAGCACGATACACTTGAAAATGAGCCTCTAACCTTAAATATTTTTTTGTGTGATCCCTTTTTTTTTTTTAGAAAAAGAAATTTTATAAAACAAACGTCAAATGAACCTTAAAGGGGCAAGATGTCCTTCAAGTTCATTAAGTTACAAGAAGTTACAAAGAGTCAATTGCGTTGTACACAGTGGCAAAGCCACATATTCCTAAAAAAAAAAAATGAAAACTTATTTTTTTTATTCTATCTTTCAAATATATTAATAAGAAGTCTTAATAATAATTAATAGTTGATAAGAAGTAGTAAAAAATCAAATTAAGATATCATAATGACTGATATTATTTTTATAAATATTAACTTTGTACCTTTAAATAGTACTCATATTTATACATATAAAATATGAAATGGATTGGGGCTGCGTTTTATTCCACTTTAATTGTTCAATTTCGTGATTTCCAGCGTAGTTTAGTCTAATTTTTCATCCAGTTTAGCTTAATTAGTTTTACGTACATTAGTTATGAATTGAACTACCTTTATTTATTTTTTCGTATTTTCAATTCAGTTCATTTCAATATATTCGCATTTTTGCCTCATTTTTTTTTGTAGTTTATTTCAATATTTTCAGTTCAATATATTACACTACGTACAGTTTTTAATTCCTAACTTCCTACTGACAACACACGTCCAATTAGAACTCTCTTGAATTAATAATATGATTTTAAGAAAACAAATTCGAACCTAAAATAATTATAACACTAAAAGACGAAGATTATATGTGCTTCGTTTTTTTTTTTTGACCCCATATTTTACGAACCCTAGCTACGCCACTGGTTGTACAGTTGAAAGTGGATACTTTTTAAAAGCCCCTCCCGACTTTGCCCACAAAGAAGGTAAGAACTCTGCCCTCCCCCAAATGTAATCAATAGAATGAAATCCCATATAAAAAAACACGACTGTTACGCTCTAGCCAAATGCACCAAAAATTTGCTAGAATAATATAGCGCCACAAAATCAGCTTGTCTCTACGCCTTCCAAAACCTACATACCCAATCAGCAAGTCAATTACTCTACGCGCGCGAAAAGCCCAAACCTCTCCTACTAATTGGCATAGTCTATGCCTAAGAGAAAGAGCCACCTCATAGTGTAAATAAATGCGGCCCTGTTTCACAGCTCCTCCTACACATATCACATAGGTCTGGAGATAGTGTAATCTGTGGTCTAAGCCGTTGCCTCATGTCGTTTGTGTTAATCCGCTCCAATACCATAGTTCAGTAAAAGGTACGGACGTTTAGGGGTGTTTTGCACTTTAATACAAAATCCACTATTGGGAACGAGTGAGTGAGCGAACCATTAAGTCGAGCCATATATGAGCTACATGAGAAATCAGATGAATCCCCCACCCATAAATGACAGTCTTCTTCAAGTGATAACTGAACATGTTCTATGTATGAGACGGAGTCACTGATGATTAAAGGGGATTAATAACCTAATCTCACATATGAAACATGTTAATTTTTATCCATAGAGAATCATAAATCAACCGAACTATAGAGCGTCATTTACACTTTTTAAAGAATGAATGGGGATTTACACTCGATGATTGTTGTTGCTGTTGTTGTAAAGAATAAAGAAGTTGGAAGGGAAAAGAGAATAGAAAGGGAAATCTCTGCTGAAAAAATGGGACAAACAATCAAACATGTCTTAAACGTTTTTTCTTTGGGTTGAATGTTCTTGGCCCAGGTACAGTTCATACTTCTATCTATTCCTCCTTTCTGTCCTACACAGGCTACACTACATGAGCAAATTCAGCACCTGGGTTTAGGCTCCAATTCAGTCCAATGTAAGTTGATTGACTTGATTCTTCGTCTTATCTAAAATCCGTAATCCCTCTGTTATCAAACTTCAAAACCAACCTAATTAATCAATCATCAATCAAGATAATCCTCTCCATAATCCTATAATTAGGCTCTGTTCGTTTCGCAGCTTATTGACAGCTTATTCAATAATCTTAAACTCAACTTATAAGATAAGCTTAACTTTTACAAATAAGTTGTGTTCGTTTTGTCAGTTTATTGAGACAACTTATCAAATAAGCTAGCTTATTTGGTAAGCTGTATAAACAAGCTTATCAAATAATCTCATATCCATAAGTTTTCTATATTCCAATATTACCCCTACTGAAAATATTATCCTTTATAATTAACAATTATAGTTGTCCTTTTAAATCATTTTACATTATTAAGCTTCAGCTTCAGCTTCAGCTACTTTATCCGAACACTCTAATTAATTTATCTATTAAGCTTCAACTTCAGCTTAAGCTAACTAATCAGCTTCAGCTACCTAATCAGTTTCAGCTAGATTTGCCGAACAAACCCTTAGTAAGAACCCGAAAATCCAACATTCCCCATTAGACCATTACCTCACCAACAATCTAGCTCCACATCAATCAAATTCCTCTCATTTCACACCAATCATTTTCATTTTTTTTCACCATCATCTGACCACCTTCTGTGTGATTCATTCAATTCGTTTCTAACACAAACATCAAAACATGCCCTGATTACTGAATACTGATATAGTTCTCAACTCTTCAATCTTCAAACATCACACTCCCTTCATTGAACACCCACTCACCCACATCTCTACCGACAATGCAAAAAACACATTATTTCATAACCACAACCCAATAACCTCATCAATCAATACAATACTCCCCCATTTAATCCTATAATTAGTAAGAACCCAAAAATCTAACACCCCCCATTACCTCACTAACAATCTAGCTCTACATCACTCTTATAGTCAAATACGGCAACTTATATCCTAAACCCGGTGTACCATGAGCATGGTACACTAGGCCCATACATATGTTATATAATGTATCATATATATGGTTATTTTTCTTTTGGGCTGCTATGTTGCTATTGGGTCAAGCCCTATATATGATACATGGTGTACCATGCTCATAGTACACCGGGTGTAGGATGTACGGATTCGTCAAATACTCAATTCCCTCTCATTTCACACCAATCCTTTTCTTCATCATCAGATCATCATCAAAACATGCACTGATTACTCATCACTGATTTAGTCCTCACTCAACTCTTCATACATCATCACCCTCCCTTCATTTAACACCCCACCCATCCTTCCATCCATTTCTACCGACAATGCAAAGAACACATTATTATTACATAAGCATAACCAGATAAGATAACCTCACATGCACATACATTTGCACATGTCACACCACACCTCACAATAAAAGCGGGAAAACCATAAAAACCACAGTTCGTTAATACCCTTCCCTCTATTCCATTCTCTCCCCTCAAGAAAACCAAACACCAAACAATGGGATCTCTCCCAAACTCAGATCTCTGGTTCCCAAAACAAACAACCAAAACCCAACACCCTTTATCCGAAACAACACTATCAACCCTCTTCACCACCCAACAAACCTACCTAAACACATTCTTTTCCACCCTCAACATCCCCCAAACCTTAACCTTCACACAAACACTTCTCAACACAAAAGGAACAATCTTTTTCACAGGGGTAGGCAAATCAGGCTTCATCTCCCAGAAGATCTCACAAACGTTAACATCTCTATCCATCAAATCCACCTTCTTATCCCCCACCGACGCTCTGCATGGCGACATTGGGACGATAACCCCCGACGACGTTGTGGTTATGTTCTCCAAGAGCGGTAACTCTGATGAGCTGGTGAAGCTGGCGCCGTGTGTCAAGGCGAAGGGAGGGTATTTGATTTGTGTTACGAGTGCGAAGGGTGTTTGTGGGTTAGAGAAGGTTTGTGATATGAAGGTTTACTTGCCTTTGGAGAGAGAGTTGTGTCCGTTTGGGTTGGCGCCTGTTACGTCGACCGCGATTCAGATGGTGTTTGGGGATACGGTTGCTGTTGCGCTTATGATTGCGAAAGGGTTGAGTAAGGAGGAGTATGCTAGTAATCATCCTGCTGGAAAGATTGGCAAGAGCCTCATTTTTAAGGTATTGGAGGGTTTTAGATTTTGTGATCTGGGTTTTTGTTTGATTTTGATTTGGCGTTGTGTTTTGATGTTAGGGAGCAAATTGTGATCTGGGTTTTTGCTGAATTTTGATTTGGTGTTGCATTTTGTGATCTTGGTGTTTCTTGGATTTTGGATTGGTGGTGAATTTTGATTGTGATGTGGGTTTTTGTTGGATTTTGGATTGGCGATGAATTTTGAGGTTAGGGATCAAATTGTGATGTGGGGTTTTCTTGAATTTTGATAGTTAGGAACAAATTGTGATGTGAGTTTTGGTTGGATTTTAGAATGGTGATGAATTTTGGTGTTAGGGATCAAATTGATAAGTGGGGTTTTCTTGAATTTTGATACTGCGGATGAAATGTTGATGCGGGTTTTGGTTGGATTTTGGATTGGTGATGATGGTGAAATTTTTGTTTGGGGTCGAATTGTGAATTTGTGATGTTGTTTTGTATATAAAGTCAATTTTAGTTAAGAAAATTGAAGGGAACCCCATTTCTTTTGGGGTTTTTGTTTTGGGTGAAATTTGGATCATGGTGCATTATTGATGTTTTTGAGGTTTTGTTGTAATCTGGAATAGTTACATGAAATCAATTTAAGAAAGGTTTTGTTTCCTTTTGGGTTTAAATTGTGGTGAGGTATTGTTTGATCAAGTCAAGGCTCGAGTAGAGTAATTTAGTATCAGTAAAGAAAGATTTTTTTGAAAAATAATGAAAATGATCAAAGAGTGTTTGGGGGAGATTGTTTTGAAGGTTTTTTCTATTTCTTTTTATATTTAACAATGGAGGTTTTAAGTTTTCGATTTTTTGGATTGATTAGCTGGTTTGGTGTTTTGTGAGGTGATAGGCCTTGAACTGGGTAAAGATGAGTAGATGGGTGAAATTAGATTAGATAGTTGGGGCTAATTGTGATCCGGGCACAGTAGGGCAGAAAACTAATACGGAGTATGATTAGTAGTCTTATGTTTGAGTTTTTCTTTTTTTCGTGTGAGGATTTCTGTATGATGGTACAACTTTTTGAGACTTGGATAAGGTTGTAATCTTGGTTTTGTTTGATGAGTTGCCTTCGCTCTCTTTTTTTTTTTGGGGTATACTTTGTTGAGTTTCTGGTTGTGAAATTGATGCTGGATTTGGTATGTTTAACTTGATATGAGCTGCAATTGTATCTACTCTGATTTTTGGGTGTTGTCATCTGGGTTTTTGTTTTATCAATCAAGTTAATGTGGCATAAACCCCCCTCCCCTCTTGAAAAAGAAAAAGAAAGAACAAAAAACCTTCTCATCAGCTATTATTTCAAGATCAAAGCTTTCCAAAGAAAAAAACTAGAACATGGTTATGCATGAGGTCTGTTTTATAGCTGTCAGTCGCTTTGAGACCGAGAGAAGTCCAGAGTTACAGGTGTTATTGTTATAATCACTGCATTCATTCAATTCAAACATGACTGTGGTACTGCATTCCAAGATCTTTTGTGGTTTAGTTTATGCCGGCAATATGGCAGCTGTAGGATTATTAAGCTGGCGCTTGAACTCTGCACTGCAAGAAAATCAGTTTTTGCATTTGTAAACACAAAAAAAGGTGCAATTACGCATACCCAGAACAAGGGGGAAAATATAAAGGAAGTAATGAATAAGATGAACGAGGAATACAAGAATAAGTGATAAACGAAATGCTTGATGAATGCTGTTGTAAGATGGGGTAGTTGGTTCTCTTTCTTTTAGTTTTCTTGAATACTTATTGCTTGCGCTGGGTAATGTGTCTCTCTTCTTCAAATGTTTCTTTATTACGAGTTTTTCAGTTGAATTTCTCGTTTTGAATACATCTTGGCATGTTGTAATTATAGTATTGGATTATTGTTGTTCAGCCAATATAAATACAATTTGGGGGCATTGCAGGTGAAGGATGTTATGAAGAAGCAGGAAGAACTTCCTGTCTGCAAGGAAGGAGACCTTATTATGGATCAGCTAGTGGAGCTTACAAGTAAAGGGTGCGGGTGTCTTCTTGTCGTCGATGATAATCATCATCTGATTGGCACATTTACTGATGGAGATTTGAGACGTACGCTCAAAGCCAGTGGAGAGGGGATCTTTAAGCTTACAGTTGGAGAGATGTGCAACAGGTGAGCTGTTGGTGTATAACTGCTCTCTCGCTCCCTTTGTCCTTTTTTTTCCTTGTAGGGAGTGGGTAAATTTGTATGGCTCTTTTTGCCTTGTATATCCTAACTCCTATATGCCTATTTGCCAACTGCCATTCACTACTTGACTATCAAAAAGTGTAGAGGTGAAACGAAGTCCTATTGGTGGAGTTGCAGCAGTGGTTATGTTAATGTGACCTTTGAACTCTTATCTAATGTGCCTAGGAAGATTACTTGCTTCCATTGTACTTTACACCTTTATCTTGGGGATGCATGGGCTAAGTTTTGAATTTCTTGGTCTCTTAGCTGTTTATCTCAGTGGTGGTTAGCAAAGGGATTATCAGCATCTTCTGGCAAACCCTATGCTCAGATACCCTTAACAGTTACAGTGTTGCTCTTCCTTATAAAAGATTGGTAAGTGGTAACCAATCAAGATTTATAAATCCTGGTAATGAACCACAACTGAGAAGCAAGGTGATTGATAACATAACCTGACCATGAACTCAGTTACATCACATTGTATGGGTTGTGTCATGTGCGGGAGGTGCCTTTTTTTTTTTGGGCGGGGGGTGGGGTTTATATCCAGGTCGTTGCCCTACATCCCCTTTTGGTATAAATAAAAAGGAATTGGTAGTTTCTGACCCTCTGAACAAGACTGCTGTGTTGGCGTGCATGAACCTTTCTACTCTCTAATTGCGGAAGTTTTTACCATTGATTCATTCAAGGGTTCAAGTTCAACCACTGATTTCATTGAATTTTATTCTTTTCAAATAATCAAAAGGCTAATGTGCGTGTGATGCCTACAGACCCCCAAAAGAAGAGTGTAATGTGTCTATCGGTACTCGCATAATTGCATTCAGTTACTCATACTCCCGCTTAGTTATTCTGCCAACGTGGATTAAGCATTAACCTTGCACAATTTGTTTCATAATATTTGCAGGAAGCCTAGGATAATTGGCCCAGATGCCATGGCAGTCGAGGCCATGCAGAAGATGGAAGCCCCTCCCTCCCCTGTCCAGTTTCTGCCTGTCATTAATGATCAAGAAATCTTGATCGGTATTATTACCTTGCATGGCTTGGTCTCTGCGGGTCTTTGAGATCTATCAGGGTATTGAGAACCGTTGAACGTCGATTAGTGCAGCTATTCTTTGTGATTCTTTCAATTTTGGCCCCCTTGGGCTGCTGTATGTCTTTGCTGTATTTGTTCCTGTTATTAAAATGTAGGTTCTTAGATAGCCATCTTCATGAAGTACTATGTATGTACTGTGTGGAATTCTCATAGGAAAGTGGTTTACTCCATCCTCTATGGAGGGATGTAGAGTTGCTTCATAAGAAAGAGCTAGGATACTTTGTCACTTATTTAGATAGATATATACGGGTGACTCTGGTCTCTTGTATGAATATGTACGTTGATGACTGTAAATGGTACAAGCGTGTCTGTAGATGTACTCAGATATGTTAAACAGTTATTTATTTTCTACAGATCTTTTCTTTTTGCTTACAAGGATGAACTTTCTCAGTTTGAATATGGTCAAATTCATTGTATTCCCTGAAAATAAGAACCAAGCCTCGGAAACTTGCGATTGAAACTGATGTACAAATTTGATTCACGATCTTTGCTGGACAAAAGGATATGCTCATTATATAACCAGAGCTACAGGGGAGCAGAAACTGAGGTCAGGCCACCATTGTAAAAGCCCGGAATGTCTGACTTATTATTCATGTAAAATTTCATCTGTGCACTAAAATGGGATCCTAAAAGTAAGGTTAAACCGCTCTATGAAGACTGGAAGAAAAATGTGGTTATCCACCAAAGGATTATTTCCAGCTTCCCCTTTGTGATTAGACTGAAATAGATAAATAAAATAAAAACCTAGGGAGAAAAAGAATAAAGAAAAGAAGAATGATACTAAGAATGTACAAATCAATCTCCAGTCTCAAAGTTCATCTCTGCCTTCTTATCGCCTTGAGACCGGATCTTGCACTACCTCGACCGATTTTGGACCTCTTCGTTAAGAATTTTAGTCACCAAGCTATGATTATTGCTCAAAATATCTGTTAGCGAGTTCAACTCTACTGGGGATGCCTTCTTCAAAAGACCCCTGAGAACTGTCTCAGCTCCTTGACTTGTACCATCTGATTTACGGCTAGGGTTTCGGTTTTCTCTGGATTGAAAACATCGTGAGAAATGAGCAAGAGGTCTGGAGCTCCAATACTCATTGGCCACACGGTTCTTATCCAATGCTTCAATTGCCTATTAGAAACAGAAATCAAGATTGACATAAGGGACTTGAACTTCACATGCATAATTTGATATGAGAAGCAACTTGAAAGACATCCACAGGCTAAAGAACAAAAGCAAGTGCAAACAAACAATAGTTAATAGGCAAACAGTCTGGACCTAGTGGCATGCAAGAATTACCGAGAAAGAATTAACCCCATTTCCCAAACTTGAGAAAGAAAATTAGTACACCAGCAACTGAAAAGCAACAAACATTGGACAGAGACACTCCTACAATCCAGCGAGCGTTGGAATTTTGGCTGGTCAACAGTCTTATATCAATGTCGAATATTAAAAGGCTGTGTAGTGACATAAGTAACCAGAAAGACCTATTAAAGCGAACAGTTAATTTCTATAGTGAGTACGAGTGTAGGACACGGGGTCTAAGGATAAATCAGGGGCTTGATTCAATTGTATTTTCCTACTGCATTGAAGGACAACCCAACTCCAACTACTTAGAGACAGGTGACATGACATGACTTCTACACAGAAACAGACCAGGACAAAAACCAATCTTGGATACTTCATGTATGCTACAAAAGATAGGCATAAACGTAAAAAAAAGTTCCACCAGCGAGGAGACACAGTTAAACAGAAGTTCAGAACACCAATAATCGTAATGAAGTTCCTAATGCCAGTGGATCACCATACACCGTCACAAAAATTGCAAGTCTGGATGGAAACAAATTAATCAAACAGGCATCTACCTGAACAATAGCTGGAGATGTGAAACCAAACATTTCGAGCCCATCCAAGCTACCAGGAGGCTGCAAAGGAGGGAGTTGCACCTTTCCCAGTTTATGTTGCTTACTAATCTCCTGATTAGCTCTTTCACGGACCATTTCCCAACACTTTGTAGGAGACGCATGGATATATACTTCATCAGGACAATTTTCCAAGAAAACCTGAAATTATCCCATAAAATATAAATTTTAAAAAAACTGACTGAAAAGCAATACCACCATCATAACGATAGTGACTTTAAGTATATGCGAGTGGCAAACATTTCAACTATATGCGACGGCTTGTCCTCCATATTCATCAATGAATTTTTTTCTTATCTAAAAAAAATAAATTCAACCAATGTAGTCACAAACTCAAAATATACTATCAACAAAGTGTATCCCTAATACCATTGTTAAGAAAATAAATCTGATAAGAACATGGAAAGCATTAACAAATTCTGGACTGGAGGATCGTAGAAGTTGACCAAATAAACACAAATGTAATAAAAAAACCTAAGGAGAAGTGAAGTACCATAAAAAGCGGTCCTCTTGATCCTCCATCCGCAATTTCTGATATATAACTGCACTGATTGGTTGGATCTAAGATATTAATGTATCTGACACGGCTTTTAAATCCTGCAAACAGACAAACAACAGGAAGTGTCAAATGGAAACATTTATCTTAAAAATTAAAAGATACAACAAATATATGAAATATTGAGTTCTGGATAGTGTAAAGTAGCACACCTTTTGGGAAGATGGCTCGACTATTGCTCCATAAATTTCCAGGAATCACCGTCCCAAACTCTAGAGGCTCAACATTGCAGTTGATTCTCCTCACAACTTTAGCAATGCGTGGACCTTTCTGGCGGTGATGTATGTCCACACTACTCTGGCTGCAAGATGGGCTGCCTGGAAGGAGTCTTGCGTCATCTAGTACCTTCATATCACTTCTATGCAGAAGGCTAGTGCCGCGTCCAACAGTAGGAGCACCAGGTAGAGTTTGAACAAAGCTCTCTGGAGTGGATGCATCTGGTTCTCTTTTATCAGCACTGGAACCTATTGAACCTTGCTGGCAAGAAAGGTTAGGTTCATCAGACGGGGTAGCTATTTCACATTTCACATCAATCTCATCTTTTGGAGATGTTGAACATGACAGACAGTCATCTTTTTGACCATCAGACATCAATTTCCCCTCGGCTGCCAATGCTGCATTAGCTAGATCACAAAGATTCAGCTTATGATCAGACCCTTCTACCATCTCAGGAACATCAGGACAGATGTTTTCTTTTCTGGCATCATAACTTGTTTTATTTGACGGCTCATCTTCATCATCACTAAGACATATCACATCATTCTGTCCAAGTGAGGATGGCTTCATCTGAGGCTCCACCTTGGTCAATCTCTTATTGGATACTGATTCTAATTGATCAGCTCGGTCACTCGTATTACGTGAGGCTAGCTCTGCACCATTTTTATTAACTTGTAACTGGTCGCCTTTACGTTTATTTGGACGAATTATTTTAATTACCGGAATTTTTGTTGCTTCAAGAGCAAGTACAGTTTCCGGGAGCTTCAGCTGACTTGATGATGGAAGTTTATTAACTTTATCAGTAGGAACTTTGGCTGAGTTGTCTTTGCTTTTCAAAGTTGCCAAAGGTTGCAAGTTCGCCTTGTTTCCATAGCTTTCCACAGGGTGTTCAGGGAATGCACCAATAAGCCCCACAACTTGCCCATTATCTTTAGCTATGCAGGAGCTTAAAGCAAGCCCGAGATCAAGCCTGGCCCATCTATACACGGCACTCAACTTACCTTCTAAAGCATCAACCAGAACATTCAACTCTGGAACATCATAGCGGAAAAGGAAAAATATGTCATCCCAACCACATGAGCACAATTGCTTTGCATGATTCAAACAAGCATATCTATCTGGAGCGCAATGACAGCCTGCTGCCGAAAGGTGCAAATCGAAGGAACAAACAAAGCATTCCCTCTCAGTTGTAGCATCAAAACTGTTCTCCATTTTCAAAGCTTTTGAAAAATTGCAAAGGTATTCCCTCCTTACATTTTCCATTTCAACACGTGCCTGTAACAGAAGTTGATAAAACATTATAGTTGATGAGAAACTCATCTGAACAAAACACATCAAACTTAACATCACCGTAAGGACACACCTATGTCTACACATGTTCCGTGATGTAGAATCCACCAAGTTAAGGAAAAGAGCACGAATCTTGTCAGGTGTAAAAAGGAAGCCTACTAAAACATAACCCACAAGATTTGGGAAAAAAATTCAGCACCTAACTTTCTTAATCATTAAGTAAAATAAACACTGCTCATAAGAACAAAACCTAAGTCAAAGGTGCATATCACACCGCCACTTCTTAAAACTACCAGTGCCGCGCCCCCTTTCCTTTACAATCTTTCTAGAGGTGATAGTTAAAGATCAAAGAAAAGAGTTGAGTCTAAACTGGCTAATTATAGCACAAGTCAAAGGAACAAAGCATAGTCACCACTATCACAATAAGGCTCTCAACATTAAGTAACAAGTACAAAGTACAAAACAACATACCCTGAGAGATTTTGCTAAGATCCCTTCCCTTCCACAAACACCTTTCCATCTCAAGTTCTCCGTGGTATTTTTCCTCAGCAGATTGAGTTCCCAGTTAGCTCTAACAGCTTCTCTAGCTGCTCCTAGTAACAGTTTATCATGGGAGATTGTAGTCTTTCGACCCTGCTCACGATAGAGCTCTACAGCTTTCTGTCCATGGGGAAACCAATCAAGAGGCGCTACATTCACTGCCTCTGCACAGTTGAACCCGCAGTTGAATCCAGAATGATAAGCCCGAGGAAATGTCAAGACAAATTCTCCTTCCTTCTGGACACATCGATAAACAGGCACCCCAGCTGCTTTCAATATTGACGGAGAAAGTTGGGTGACCTGCACCAAACCAACAAGTGTGAACCAAAAGAGCGCATAGCTGATAAAATCAAAATAAAAAACTCAGACATGAATAAACTTAAGTAATAAGAGAAAACCCTATGCAGCCATGTTATATTCGATAGGTTAAACATATACAAGCACAGTTAATAGTTATGCCTCCTACTGTAGGCCTCTTAGGAGTATGGCTGACTACGCATTCATTTCAATATGAAATTGGAAAGGGTAGCAGTTCTTTTTTGCTTTAAATTTTGTGTTTTTGTAGAGAGACAAATGCAAGAACTATCCAAAGCCGAGCTCTTCCACCTCAAATACTACCCAGTAAGCTTGATTTATGGGATCACTCATTAAGGTTTTCCAAGGAATAACTAATTCAAAAATTTGAAAAGCGTTTGTCTCTTCTGGTGCTTTCCCTCACAAGTTCTAGTTCTAGTTCTTAGTTGCAATCTTTTACTGAAAAGGACCGATTAAGTTAATTGATCTTTCTGATTCTTCAGGAGCATTTCTTTCATGATAAATAGAAATAGCATAAGAATTGATCCCAAAATAGGCACGAGAAATAAATATAGCATGCAAGCCAGACAGATCCAAAAGGCCCCTGCATAAGCCATGTGCATTGCTGCAGCATCTTACTTGTTATTGATATAAAGACATACAGATGACTGAATAACAGCTACAACTCACCAGCTTATGGAGGAGGTCAGGCTGCTCATCGAATAGGTCCGGCAAATATTTCTTCATTGTCTCCTCCAATTTAATGGCCTCAGTCCCAGGAACACCATACCACATTTTAGGAGCCCCAAAATGCATGTAATTCAAAGAATACAAGTGATGATCTTCAACATGCTGCACCAAGAAAAAGTGACCATAAAAAATCAGTAACGAATGTCTTCCAAACAACTTTAGGAGATAACTAACATTGCATAATAATAAGAAATGTGGAAGGTGTATGTTGTGAACCCGATTTCTTGATGACATCTGAAATCCCAAAGAAAACACGATATACCTCCCTTCAATACAGCATGAGTTATGCCAATAATGTGAAAATTAATGTATCCAACACCATTTCTACCCAATGCCTATCCACCTATGTCATTTTTGCTATGCCAATCTCATCGTCTGCAACTAACTTCTAATACATTTTTAAGACAAAAGGGAGGAAGGGAAAAGGGGGAGGGGGGGCACAGAGATCCCACAAGAACATGCAAGAGGAACGTGAGGGTGGGTACAATTACCAACGAAAACTGGATATCAATACATAGTAATGAATACGCACAAAGGTACAAACAAGAGCATTTTAATTATGAACTTACCCAACAAAACGAGGAGAAGCACATTCCCACATACAACCATGGGACCTGGACACCTGATATATCACCATTTTCATAGGAAAGAACAGAGCCTGGAAGCCTAGGCAAATTATTCAAGTTCCACCCAGATTTAATGTATTTGTCATCAGAGGATGAACAGTCTTGACCAGCGATTTTTGGAAAGCCACTGCCAAAAACTCCGGTTTCCAGATCAGCACCATAAAGGACCTACATGATATTCAAAAGAAAAAAAAATTGGTATACGAGAGATAAGCAAAAGATATTTAACACAGCAACTATTACGTATGCTAAGAACGACATACCTCAATCTCTTCTGTAGGATTCTCAACGACTCGCCAATATTCACCCTCAATGGTCTCAACAGATTGCTCCAACTTTTCATCGGGGTTGGCCTTTACACTTTCCGTATCAACAGAAGATTCAGTCCTGAAATACTGGGACTTGAAATCATAGGCATATTTCTGAAAATCTTGAAGAGTAAAATCAGGGCCAGGTTCAAAACCAAATCCAACTTCCTCCAGCCCCAAACTCTTTCCACTACCAGTCCCATTATCTACCCCCATTCTTGAGCATTTTCTCCTTCTTTTCTTAGCATGAAGCTTCTTCTTGGTCACATCACGGTTCTGCAGTTTATCCACCTTCTGTACACGGGTGGCAAACTTAGAGCTCTCCCATTTAGGTGTCTCTCGTAGAGGGCAAGGAGGTTTCCATGAAGGAGGAGGAATGATACGGCAAATTCCATAGGGTTCAGCTTTAGGGCGTATCTGCTCTATATATTTTATGGTGTCATTGAATTCCTGCAGACGACCAGAAAAATTATGTAAACTGGGGTGAGTCGCCAGTATGCCTTGCGTTAGGTAAAGCAGAAAAGGTACATTAAAATTTCGGAAACAAAGTATTATTTATTTTTTAAAAGGAAGGGAAACAAAATATTGACCTCTTCAGTTGGGTAAAATACAGGCACATCCTCAAGATCAGGCCTACGGGCAGCTTTTGGACGCCATCTTGCAGTAACCTATAATATTATATTGGCTGTCAGTGTGAAAATACAGCTCAACATCGGACATATATATTAATCTCAGTAATCTTCCAAAGAACTCATTTTCAACAAGCGATTACTAGAAGACATTCATATATGGTTCTAACTGCTGCCAATTGACAGAAAAACCGACAGCAAAGGGTTATCATAAATTTTATTTTTTTACCTTCTGACAGTTTGAACATTCAGAACAACCACGGATGACCCCTTTTGGAAGACCAGGCTTCGGTGCAATGTTCTACAAAGATATAAAAACATTAAGATTTGAATCATAGTGACAATTACTCATGGCTGATAATCTAGAACATACATATCTTTCACAGAGAACTCACCTGCTCAGAATCAGACTCCTCATCAGAACATTGATTGAGCCGGCCATAATTTACCCCTGATCTACGCCTAAGAGGCCTTGTTATTTTCGCGGTACCACCATGGTTGGGCTCACTCTTAACATGAACTGAGTCTTGCTGGGAAAAATTTGAAGAAACGGAACAAATGGGTTCAACATCAGATTTTTCTATCTTCTGCAATTTGAAGGATGTAAATGACTCGAAACCAGGAGGAAGTGATGGAAATTCAAGTTCATCTTCCTTCAGAGAAGCTGTAACTAGTTCTGTCCCCATCATGGCTGCACACATTTAACCACAAAAAGAATGGTTCAGACCAAACAGAATTCAGACAACTTATTCACACAAAGAATCTATCAAATGGAGAAGGATTGCTCAAAGTGAATAACAATGCACACACTAAACCCAAAGAAGCATATAGACGTGAACAATTAATGATTTTCTCTGACTGTGAAAATCATCCAATGTCCTGAACAATGTCATCTTTAGTGTACTGACCACTAAGAACACTAGAGCAATAAGGAAAAAGTAAAAGTCAACACCATAACAATCAGTAAATCAAAATTCAGGGATCCCAAATAGCACACGGATATAAACGAAATATGATCAAAAGACTAAAGTATAGAAGGATGAAAGATACAAAAGCTGATGACAGTTCTGATCAACTAACACAGATAAGACCTTGAATACATGTCAACAGTTGAAAAATTCAGAGAAATCATCTACCGTATAACATTAACAATCATCTTCAAGTCTACAAGCAGATCCAACATGAAATGCGTCATAAAATTTTTCCATTCTCTGATCATCCAAATACCCCTATTCCCCTAACCCAATCCACACAACGCACGCTCTCAAACCAGTGAGTAGGAAACAAATCTCCATCTTTGACGCAATCAATCAGTGGAGAAAGGAAAAAAAAGCCCTAGAAAGAAATTCAGCAACATAACAATAATTACGAACTTGTTGCATGAATTGCCAAACCTAAATAGCTCATGATCCGATAACTACAAAGGAAATTGATCGGCAAACTATTAAAGATCACATCACTACCGTTGAAAATTCGTGTGATCGGCAAAATATTAATGATCACATCGCTACCGCTGAAAATTTATGATAGATCAGTTAACCCCTAAAACTAATCTTATTCCATCAGCAGACATTGATCACAGATACATCAACATCCACACAACCACAATACCACATATACCAATTTTCTTAAAACTTACTAAATCTGGCACATCCAAGCCACACATCAGATTCATATCTAAAAAATCTGAATACACCCACAAACAAAAAAAAAAAATCAATACCATCAATTTGTTTCCTAAAATCAGAATGGAAAAAAAACAAGGTAATTAATTCTCTATCAACTGAAAAAATCATCAACATAATTAAGAACATACTGACTATTGGAACAAATTCACACCATCAAAAAATTACAAATATAGAAACATAAATTCTCATATCATATCATATCAAATTAAGCTAATAAAAACTTACATAATCCTGATCTAACTATCTGAATTCTGGATTGACCATACCAAGCTCAAACACTGCATTGATCACAATCCAAAATAAATAAATAAAATCAATACTTTATAATCCAAGTAAATAAAGTCCAAAATAAACATCAAGGATTATTATATTAAATTTAAATGAAAAGTATAAAAAAGGTCAGATCTAACCCTAACCCAGCAACAGTCATAACTTACCCAGAAAGTTTTAATTTTTACACCATCAATAAATCATATGATATAAATAAAAAATACCCATCTGCACAAAACCTATAATTATGCAACAAATTGGGGTATTTAATTTTATTTTATTTTTATTTAAAGGTGGGTGAAAAAAAATACAGGTGAGAGAAAGCAGGCCTAAGTTCAGACAGACAGACAAACACAGCAGGGTCAGAGGGTCAGAAGATGATAAGGGCAATATTGGAATATGGAAAAAGTTTTTCCTTTGGGTGGCTTTTTGTTTGGTTGGTTTGGGTCTTCTGTGTTTGTGTTTAGGCAAAATACCCTATTAGTAACATTATTATTAAATTAAATAGAGAATATAAAATTATAAATATTACTATAATCTACCTCAAAAAAAATAATAATATAGTCCTTCTCCTAATGAAAATATAAAAATAAAAATAAACTAAGTTAAAATTTATAGAATGAATATATCAACTTTTAGAATTTTGGTCAAATAAAATAGGTTAGATCCAATTCATCCTCTTAATTATTTTTGGTTAAAGTTTTTGGTCAACATAAATTAGATCTAAGCAATTTTTTAGATGGTCAAATTTTAGAACAAATTGATTGATTGTCTATATACATATCATGTGGTATAATATAAAGTTTGGGTAAAGATGAAAAAAGAACCTGTTATGTTGTGATGTGTGTGCCTAGTTCATATGGGTTCAGTTGGTATTGTATGTGTCCTTGATGAGTTCTTCTTTTGGCCTTTCAATATCTCCAGGTTGTTGTTATAGTATGATTCGATTGCTTATTTGATCAGATCAGATGATGATAGTATTAATTTTTCTGTGAATCTGGCTACCGATTGATGATAAAATAACAACACGATTTTTCTGAGATCTGATGATATAGTTGTATCACGATGATGATTGATCTTTGCAAATTGCAAACCGACCCCTTGTTTGTAAAAATATGAGATAAGATTAGAGATATTGATGAATGATGATGATACGTATCAACGTATGTAGTATGCCCAAAGGTCAAGCAAAGCACTAGCAGGAAAAGAAAATAGTAATAGCTTTAGTGTTGTACCAGAAGGACCAAAACCAATACCCAATGCTACCAGTACCAACAACGTTTGTTTTGGTGTGTTTATTGTGAGTTGCTTTGGTGTGTGATTGTTTGGTGCCTATAAGAATGACTAATGACTAATATAGCAAAACAAAGGGCCAAGACCCAAAGAGGAGCAAAAAGACCAAAAGGGGCTTTAATAATTTTCTGTACAATTGAATGAAAAAGAAAAAAAAATGGAAAATTTTGTGATTAAGGAAGGGTTTTAGAGAGATAGTAGATAGATAGAGAGAAGAGGTGGAGAGGTGTGTAATGTGGGCTTTGGGTTTGGAGAAGTTTGTTTGTTAGGTTTTCCCATATGCTTACTCCACGTGAAGGTAGTAGTAAAACAAGCAACGGCTAGTGGCAATTACACAAATGTCCTCAGCCCCTCATGTTTTTGTTGTTTTAAATAAAAAAGGAAGAAAAAGATGTACAAGGAATGGTGTTGGGTAGTGAATTAGTCTCCACTCGGTTTCCGACTTTAATTAATTTAATATTCTGGTCCATGAGGAAATGCGAATTCCAGAATATGGGATTTGTTCACCTCCTTTACGTAATTGTTCATGGGATTGTGTGTGTGTGAGAGATGTTTTGGTTGGCAAATGGCAATTATGGACATGTTTTCTACTACTAACTTTTTAAAAGTTATTGTCACTGAGGCCTTGTTTGGGAGAAAGAAACAGTTAACGGTTATTAGTTAGTAGTTAACACTTAGTAGATTTGACTATTAGTTAGTAGTAGCAGGTGTAGTGCGAATTATTGGTGAATTGTGAAAAAACTGTTGTCAACAACATTTTGTGAAGAGCATTTTGGGCCCTCAAAACTACTCTTTACCAAACATGCCAAAAAGTATTTTTGACCGGTTAAAAGTGCTCTTACAACTACAACTAAACGCTAATGTTAAATGCTCTCCTACCAAACAAGACCCCTAAAGTTTAGTACACTCCGTCTTCTTGGATCAAAAGAAATTGTAATATCAATATTCCTTTTTAATTCATGTATACCAATAGATAGAAAGGTTTCACTATAGAATAGAGTTTTAATAAGTAATTGTGTCTCAATACAATTAAACAAAAAGTTTAGTTCACTTATTAGAAATTCAGTTCAATCTTTAAAGTTCTAGATGTTTTTTTTGTGTGTTTATTCCTGTGTTAAATGGATCGAATTATTATGACTGAATAATAATAAAAATGGAAGATGTAACTTTATTGACGACATACGTCTCAGTTCGAATGCCTCTCCCCGACAATTGTAATCACCCTTAGTGGCGAACTTATAAGATAGGAATTGCCCAAGTAATATATAGTACACTTTCAACCTTTAAGGTTAATTAGAGATCGCAGCTCTTTTCAAACCAAAATAAAATCAAGTTAAACTTAAAATAATGTTTTAAAATCAAAATGTATTGAATGATAAAGTTTAAAGTTATTATAGTTGAAATAATAACTGAATATCGAGCTAAAGTTAAAAAAAGGACTAAAAGAGGTTAGAATAACAAACTAAACTAAATAGTAAAGTTCAAGAAACAACACTTTATAGTAGTCTATTGACAAAGTAAGACATTAATTATAGTAAAATATGCAATTAAGCATATATTTATCAACTAGTTATAGACTCGTGCATCGCATGAGATCTGAGATTGTTTTCTTTTTTCTTTTTCTTTGCCTTCAACTACAATTGTAGATGTTTGATCGGAAAATTGTGATTAATCACAAACAAAGTTACGAACAAATTGTTGTATGTGATATTTGAGATTCAAGGTGCCAAAATGAGTAAGTATTGCATGAAATTTATTCAAAGAGAATAGGTAAAACATGGTTTGTTTCAAATTTTGATGCACTAAAATTTGAGTATTCCAAATAACATATTGATGTTGGGGGCTTGCACTATCAAAGCATTGGTTCTTCATTAGATTGTTCATTCTTTTCCTTGTAAAGTGATATCTCGTATTGAAGAGATGCCTTATTCATGTTACGATTTAAGAGTCTACAATGCGTATTGAGTGTAAGAAACGACTCACTATTTAGGTAGTAAAAGAAAAAAATCACTTCATAAACAAAAATGAACATAACACACTCAATTCATGCATAAGCAACATCATCTCCCATACTTCAAAACTACTACAGAAATATAACAACTCCATGCGTTGTGCCCACAGACACCGGAAAAGGGCTCCAATATTTACTCAGCCGTATGGGAAAATTGTCAAAGAAAAAAACAAGTATTATAAAGCCTCGAAATTGTTTCAAAAGTAATAATAATAACTATCGAGAACTATACAATCCCCACTTTAAAACTTAAACAAACGCCGGGAAAAATTGTCAGAGTACAAAACTATGCTCACTCATTTAGTACCAAAAAGATTTAACAAACGAAGGCAAAGAAAGCATACAATGTGGGAAATAGATAATCAAGTGACATTTCATACCTGTTTAATGGCAACCCCAAGTGGTGAACTTATATAAACTAAGCCTTGTGGTAACCAATTTATATATATAGTGGCGTTTGTAAAATATTGAGTTCGGCCGCCTATAAACTTTACTTGTTAAATTAATGAGAGTAAATTTTTTTAGGTGACCGGTTGTATCAGAGACGATATGTTGACTCAATTTCAGCGGGGAAAGTAAATTAAGGCTTACAATTTAATTATATGAAGTTTAATGATCATTATAAGTAAATTATTAAAAGCTAGTAAATAATTTCCCAATTTAAAAAAAATGTTATTAAGCTTATCAGCTATTGTAACGTCTTCCATGTTGGTAGGTGAGATGGCAGCTTCATTTTTTTTTAAAAAAAAATGGCTAACTCTTAGTATTATGAGAAGACACTTGCCAAAAGCATTTCTTACCTTTCAAAAAAAAAAAAAATGCCAAAAGCATTAGGATGATTTGTGAGAAGACACTTGGCAAAAGAAATCTTAGCTTTAATATATACTATATATAGATAAGTCTATTGGCTAGGCACGCGATGCATACCATTCATTCTGTTTATCACCCCATCCCATGCCTGAGTAAGAATAAATTTTTAAACTTGAACTTAACTAAAATCGAGTTAAAAAGCATTGAAAGGAACTAAAATTAACTGAATTAGCTGTGAGAATAAAGTAGATTAGAGTTGAACTAGTTATACAACATAGATTAAGTTATATAACTTAATTAGCATTGTAAAGCCACTAGAGTCTTTTGTCTTATTTTGCTAAATTTGCTAAGATTTTCACTTTTCTTTTGTTTTGCAAAAGGCTATAGGCTATACGTACCTATTATTCATGAAAACTTATCTAATATTGAAAATGTATGAAACATGTATAGAAGAGATCGAGGGATAAAAAGGTAGGTTTAGTGGCATTTTTCCAATTATTAACGGCCTAGCTCTTACAACATATTGTATGGAATTTTATTTCTTTTAGTTTAAGGGCCAAGTAAATAGGATGCTTGGTTGGTCGGCTTATATTGTCAAAAGGCCCAGAACAACTATATTGTATACACCCGATCCTATATCAAAGACCGTTCTTTAGGAGTATAAATTATTCAATTATGTTGTAACCTCTTGAATTAAAACGAGCTTCTTTGAAACTTTAAAATACAAAAAGAATTCATGAATTTAACTTAACAAAACAAAGTCTATTAAGCTGAACTTAATTTCCTACTTAGGGTGTTATCCTCCCCGAGATGGGGGGCCCTTTGTAATTGATGTCCCTTTTTTTAAAAAAAAAAATTGAACTAAATTAAAGTGAGACTACCATTACAAAAATTAAACTAAAACTATTAACATAAAAAAAAAAAGCAAAGGTAATACTGAAGTAGCTGGCCAACGATTGGTTTGCAGTCGGAAATCGAGTCGAAATCGAGTCGCTGGAACCGAATCGAATCGAGTCGGTGGAAAATGGCATCGGAGTCGAACCAAATCGAAAAGGACCGATGTGACAACGATTTGAAAATTTTCAAATCGACGATTCGGTTTGAGTCGAGTCGGTCATAAATCGGTCCAAGAACGACTTGCATCGAATCGTGACTTGGTTCAAGTCGAATCGTTGATTCGGTTCAAGTCGGGTCAATTCGACCCAAATCGAGTCGATAAATCGAATCTAATCTCACCTCATTTATAAACACTAGTAGTTTAATAGTGAAATATGAA
>ONZK01003931.1:156957-176639 GCA_900322385.1 Pharnaceum exiguum
CCCCCCCCCCCCCCCCCCCCCCCCAACGCCAAACAGTTTACTCCAAAGAGACTCGCCAGTCGACAATGTAAAAACAGGTGATTAATGTCCTTGCTACTTTAGCGGCACATAACACAGAGCCATTTCTCTACCAGCAGGCCGTAAAAAAAATAATTCTCGCATGAGGCCCCCTTTCAAACTAATTCCTCAAATACTGTCCACCTCAGCAACATAAATTGACTGTGACGGAGAATGAGTCGCCTCCACTAAGGGCGACTAACAATTTCATGAGTCGCCATTAGCCAAGGCGACTTTTAGCTCATTAAAAAAAATCAAGAGACCCACTTCTATGATTGTGCTTGTGCGTATCCTGCTTATACCCACTCTCTCTCCCCCCTTGCCTCTTTTCAGCCAAAATAAGTTCTCGATCTTGGTTCTTTTATGGCATCAGATAATCGGAGCAAGCCAAAACTTCAACAAAAGCCATGCCTAAATCTTTGTTATACAATTTAGGCCTAAGATTAGTTCTTAACCATCATCATCTATTCCATGGAACAAGATATGGTTTCAAATGAAATTTAGAATTATTTGCAAATTTGGGGCTAATAAGGGAATCTTGAGAGCCTAAAAGATTGGAGTTGAAAGCAATCAGTTAAGGGGAGACAAGGAAAGGGAAAAGGGATTTGGTATACTCATTACTCACTATGCGAGAAAAATCCTTAGCTGAAATGACAAAAAAAAATAAAAAAGGCTTGATTTTTTTTTTTTAAAGAGTGATAGTCGCCTCCAGTGCCTCGACTTTGCTTACACTGAGTCGCCTTCGCTGGAGGCGACTTAGAACTCGCCTCCAGCGATGGCGACTGTTTGATTTTCGGTGACGGCGTTAGTGCTATGTATACGTGGACGGTAGTCTCGGATTTATTTTGAAAGTAGTGGCTGAGCTAGAAATATTTTTTTTCCAGACCATCCTTTGGGAGAAGACTCCATAACACACACGTTTAGTGACACGAACCATTAGGTTGTCTAAGCTGAAGCTTGTCGTTGGTATTAATCTTTGCCCTGCAGCCCAAACATTCCCTCACCTGATGCAGAATCTTAGCTTTACAAATTATATCTGACAACGGGAAAAGCAGGAATCGACGCGACCGATCAATTAATTGGAGGCAGGATTTGGCCAGAGCTATCACCTCTTCAGACCCTTGATACCCTTGATTCCAGCAAATCAGAGATTGACCCGCCTTCGGAGACCAAAATCAAAGAACTTACCTCATCCATCTTCCAGTCAAACGGAGCCCTTCTCAAGTGCAAAATTCAAGATCCCTCATGATGGAAGTCACCAACCGGTGCCTCATGAAGCGAAGAGAGGTAATATAACCCTGCAAACCTGATAGCGAAAGAGACATCACCCCTTGTAACATCCTCCCAAAAAAAAATCTTCACCCATTCCCCACCCTGAAGCACATTATGTGGCACAAAAACTGTTGCACTTACAGAAATAAATTTCCATGGACAAGCATGAGTAACAGACGCACTAGAATTTGCATCCCGCCCATTGAGCTACAAGCCAAATTAACTTATGATAGCCCGGTGCCACAAAGCATTAAGCTCCAATGGAAAACGCCACAAACAAATTTCCAACGAGAGAAATATTCTGATCATTAATCTGCAAAGCCTAGCGCCCTTCAATCTTTAGGCGACAAACCAAATCTCATCTACAAAATGGTCCCTCCTCTCATCATTGACTCCAGACCACAAGAAATCCCTCAAGCCTTTCTATGATGTACTAATCAAACCTGGTACTGGATTAATCAAAGTTAAGACGGCCAGTCACAACTGAACCCTGCACTTCCAGAGCTTCACATTCTCCAAGCATCTACTCCTCACATGCTCTATAACAGAGAAACTTCAAACATGGTCTCTTCTTTTGGACCACGACCCAAACTGCAATCAAGGTAATCTAATATTCAACTATCAGCCTAGCATTGTAATTTAAAGGTACAAGCTTCAAACAGAACCTTCCACATATGCAATGAGATTGAGTTGATAAGCTATCTGAGAACTCCACCAATCTGTGGAGTAATGTACACGCCTGACGCCTCACAATAACAGCACTACACCAAATGACCAAAATTGTATAACTTAAACACAAGGATCAGCTCTCTTCAATTTTCACCACAAGCACACTATATTTTTAAAACTGAATGGTTGCTAATATGTCAACCCAATGCAAATAAGGTTAAGAACACATCAAAAGATTGAAGCAATACAGAAACTGCCTGGTTGCCAATATACATGTTAAGAACAAATCAAAGAATTGAACCAACAGAGAAAACTGATTGTCTGAGCAATCTCTCGAGACATGTACATTACACCTAACACTATTGCCTAATTGTCTCTCATTGATGCTGATGTATGGCGAATTAAGTAGCTCAAGACTTGCGGTGACACTAATTAAAGGTAGCGAAAGAGAATTGAGTTTATTCAGGGTGACATTATTGCATACATACGTATACACAACATCTGGTTAGCTAGGATAACAAATACCGTAGTTTTCATGTGCAGCACTTCCATTATGGTGTTCTGTGATTCTTGCCGAAATAAATTCCTGTGTGAGGCTGTGACTTTTCAGTATTAGTCTAGATGTACTTGGGGTGGAGACTTGATTCAAGCTTGTTGTTGAAGACACAAAGGAATAAAAAATATAGCCAACTTGTCACCCAAAATCAATAGAATAACCAATAAAAAAAAGTTTTAGAGACGGTTACTATTCTCCAACACTGGCAAAGAATGGTAGAAAATGAGAGAACTGAAGCAACTGTTAGTCTGCAATGTAATTTCAAGTCATAGCCCAGAATATAGTAGAAAAAAAGAAGGTACTATCAGACAACCAACACTTACCAAAGGTGATTCTCCTTCTCCTTCATCCGCAAGGACATGTCCAGTGATCAATAAAAGTGAGTAAACTTCCTCCAAGACTGCAGTTGGATCGGATTTCCCTCTGACCTAAATGTAAGTCAAACCAAAGAGAGAGCTCCTTTAGTACTACAACAAAATCCCATCGGGTCAGATGCGTGGTAATCAATCCACATGATGGCATACAATCATCAATTATGTGTAGAATCTAAAAATAAATAAAAATTGGAGATAAACTGAGGATACATAATCACATCTTAAAGACAATAATAATCTAGACAGTACTCTATGGTACTAAAAGATTCACAAAGTGCCAGGTTGAATCTATGCCCCATAGACAGTAAACAGCTCGGTGACAACAGGCCGACCCCACCAGGAAACTAGAACAAGAAATAATGACCCACAATGAGCAGCAGCAATCTGAATTGAGTCAAATTAAAATAAGAAGAAACAAAAATAGCATTACCTGATCAAGGTGAGTAAAACGTTCTGTAAAGAGTCTTGTAAGGAGAGGAATTGAATACTCAATTGAGGCCCTTGCAATTAGACCATATGAGGTCAATCTTTCGTCCATGCCTGTGATAAGCCAGGTTAGCAAGACGGACAAGTTAATAAACTTGCAGCAAAGACCAGGAGGGAAGAAAGAAAAGAAGTCAAACTGTCAGCAACACACCGAAAATTGAAGCCTGAAGGTAGTCGTTAGCATCGTCATCAATGAAGGCTGACGCAGAGGCGGCTATACCAAAACCAGATCAGCAAACTAACCATATGAGAGCTGAAAAAGTTGAAAGGACTAAGAGGAATGAAGTTATGGTCTTCGAAAAAAGTAGGATTACCCTTTAGTTCGGATTCCACAATTAATGCAAAAAGAGAGGCAGTGGCACTTATTCCTTCCGATGGGAATGCTGAATTACCACTGCTACTGTCAGTTGGCTGCAATGAGAAAAAATACGCAAAAAGCACTATCAAAACCAGCACCTGAGCATGCAAGACTGATATATTTCACGAGCAGCAAAATTATCAATCTCCACCAATTTTCCTACCATACCAAAATAAGATATTTGGATGAGATGCAAGTTCCCCTTTCTCTCTCCCCCCCCCCTTTTTATTTGAAAAACCGAAGCAAAAGAGAATATATCAAACGTGTATGTGCACTGATTGCTTTTCTCTTTTCTAGCAAAGGAAAACTTTGGGATGGCAATGCCAGGAAATCTAGATAGAAAGCCCATGCTCCCAAATCAAATTCTCAGATTATCTTGTAGCTCTTGTAAGTGGAAGCATAAAAGGTAAATCAGATTTTGATCATTTAATCCAAATCACTGTGGATAGCTCAATCACTCGAAGCATGTGAACAGCAAATATGTTAAGAAGTAACCCTTGACAAGCTGCCAACCCTACATGAGGGCTTCCTTGGACTTGCTGGCCACTGATAGGAATCCAAGTTTGAACCAAATAATAAAGCAATTGCAGAAGATACAGAGGTGTATACCGCCAGAAGAGCAGTCCATGTGTCTAACAAGATATCACGTGCTACACAGCTCCATGTCTCCTCATCTGTGTTACTAGCCATGAGAACCTTAATAACTTCACTCATCAAGGACGACAATAATGCAATTGTTCCAAACTGGCTGTGAAACAGGAGCACCACCACAACTGTGAATAGAATGACAATTCTAGCAGAACCAACATTAAAAGCTTTCCTTTTGAAGAAATTGAATATCTTGTATGAAGAAAGATAATACAACAATAAGCAACTAACCATATGGGTTTCAAGAGTTGTTCAAAGAGAAAAGGATGAGTTATAGTCGCAATTGCCAGTAATGCACGGCAACCATCAAGCATCTCACTGAAAGAAAAAGTCAGCTTGTAAAAATTGCCGTAAAAAAACCAATGTGCAGCTATACATCCCTCCAGAATTGAGAAGAGATAGATGATAGAAGGAACGAAATCAGATAATACAAAACATTTTTGCTTGTATCTCACAAATTCAGAATGATACTCTGGACAGGGATTGAAAATGGCATGTCAAACAGACCTTTCACTTTTTCCACATTCAACGGCCCTTGAAATGACGTCTGAGGGATGAACCCAATGGATAATTTCGGACAGCAACTGTAGGAGATGGTATTCCTTCATTTGATTATCTGAATGACATATATAACGGTGATGGCAAACAAGTCAGGAAACCAATATGATAAATGATGAGTGTATTTAGAACAAAAAATTGTATTAATCTCGAGGAGGACAAGCAGTCATCCAAAAAGAGTAGTTACAAGCAATATAAATTACTCACAAGCTAGACCGGTTTTTCTTTGCAAAATAGACAAAGGTTGGTCTGTAAAAGCTCAAACAGATTTTGTCCACAAGGAAGCAAGACTAGGAACCCAATCCCAAAGTTACATAACCCAACTTAGCTGACATTAGTTACCCGGTATTACCATTCCTAGTTACACTAGAATATTCTTGACATGCCTTCTTCTAAAATATCATTGAAAACAAGAGAAAAATGCCCTATTATGTTGGCACTTTTACCCTCTATTAAAACTTCCATTGAGAAAACCTCTTAGAAAAATTATTTGCATTGAACTAAACCCCCAAAAAAAAATTACTTCAGGCCTTATGGTGACCTTAACCCTCAAACAAGAACCTTTATTTGGAGCATTTTTCTCCATCTTCTAGCTCCAACCGTGCTCTCACCCAGCCCAAGTAGAGCCAGACCCAATTATACATCCGCATCCAAGTCAGCCGACGTATCTCTCTGCACCTCACTACCTCTTCACTCGCACCAACCTTTCCTTCTAACCAAGGATCTAAAACCCAAATCCCTTTTGGCGGCCACATTATGAGAGATGTTGAAGGGGGCTGGTTGCTTGATTATATCTCTTGATTTATTAGAGAACCTTGATTGAAGAAGACCTGCGAGGCTTTACTGAAAAGAAAGCTCATCATGAGGCCTTTTCCTCATTTGCCCAAACCAACATAACCAACTCAAAAAAACAGTTGCTTCAAAATTCCAAAACTTGAATAGTCAATCTAGTATGGACTTAGCAACGTGAGGAACCCTCATATCAAAAGATTTGGCATGTTGGCTTAAAAAATAACAGATGACACAACTGAAAAAGTCAGCACCATATGAAATTGAGTGCGTCAAATTGACAAGCTACCGGGAAAGAAAAACAAAAATTAAAGGCAAATGGGTACAACGTAAATGAGAGAAATTTGCACTGTCTCTGTAATGTTCATGACTGCTGTAAACAGAAACCCTCCACCGCAATCTTGTTCCCCTAACCAATTGTGAAAGAGCAAAGAAATTATAAGGGTGCACTGCTTCGACAATTTGGATCAATATCCACTAGTTGTCATGGAGGTGAAAAGAAACTCTATCCAGTTTGACCATGAATATGTTCAATAAATCTCAAAGGACGGTACAGTTGAAGTCATGTGCGTATTATTATGGTTTCAACATATGCAAACCATCAAAGTGATGTACCATTAAAATATCTTTTTTTTTTTTCAAAATATGAACATGAACAAGCACAAAAGTAGCCTACCAGGGGGAAATATGTTTCCAGTCAACGAACAAAGCTGTATAATAAGCTTCCGAGCAGAAACTGCAATTGGGCAATCAAGCCAATAGCCTTCGAGCGAGAACTTCTGCCTCAAAGCTCCATAAAGATTTCTTAGCCAGCTGACATGCCCACTCGATAGTAATATCTCCCGCCATGAAGGACCAGGCTATCAGAAGTACACAATATTAACATCAGCCACAGCTTAATTACCCGATGTTAATTTCTATGTAAAGCCTTAAATATGAAAACAAACTGTAAGTTCATCCTTACAAAGAGCACTGAGCAAATAACCTTTGAACTATGACAAAGGGACAAACGAAGAAAAGTGGGCAATAACAAATAACAATTGGGTAAGTCATATAATTGACCACAACAACAATATAGTCTTATATCAAAATCCGAAACTGATTGTGGTTATCTAACATAGGCCAAAAAGGAATTCAAAGTAATACACAAACATACACACTGTTACAATACTATTTAATCACAGACATCCAGGGAACTGGAGCAATTTTCCAATTAGGTCAATGGTGGAACACAGCTTATTCATAGACTGAAACACACTTCTTCCTCATCAAAACACATGTTTATATATCAGATACAACAAAAACAATAAAGCCTTATTCCCCAGACAAGAAATAAGGGCATTCGACATATACAGGAACAGAGGTGCTCAAACTGTCAATTTATAATCAGGTAAAGTACTTAACAGAACTGACACGCATCAAGTACTCAGCTACACTAAGTTGACAGGTCAAGATATCGTATATGTTGACAGACAAGCACCAAACAACATTATCTTCAAATGTTCCATATATATGCAAGGTCATCTAGGTCAACACCTCGTGCTAGTCTCAAAAGTTCTTCCAAATTACCTGCACTATAACGCATTCAGATTTCCTAGAGCAAGCAGCATCAAGTCTAACGTCAGCAGAAAAAACATCTATATTGGTTTTCCCACTATCACCAGAGCTGTAACGGAAATCCCAGTTCAAAATTTGAAGCATCAGACGTAGAGCAGCAGTGCATGCTTTAGCTTCGGGAACCTCTGAATTAGATTCAACTATTTTGTTGGTGACGACTACAGCAGCTCCCTGTGCCCAACTGTAGAGTGTCTAGACAAAAAAGTGTATTAGAAGGTACAATCAGTAGTAACTTGTGTGATATCTGAATGAGCAGACAATCTCTCCACCCTTCCGAAAACCCCTCCCTCCCACATCTGCCCATAGCCACAAAGGATAGGCAAGAAATTCAAGTAATAGAGTGATGCTCAACCTTCAAGTACTCTCGTTCAAGTGACAAACGGCACTGCTCATGGAACTCTCTTGGAAGGCCCATAGCAGTAGAAGTAGCTGGGGAGAATTCAGATACCTGGCATGAAAATATTGATTCACTTTCAAAAATCAACCCAATTTGTAATGATTTATTCTTAGTTCTAAGAAGTACGAAGTATGAGCTAACAGGGAGTAATATCAGAAGCAAAGGTAGATAGGTTGAGGAAAATAGGCTATACCAGAGATTCAAGGAAATTGATACCAGCAAATTGCACATCTACACCATGACTCCCAATAATTGCTTGCTTTATCTGCAAATACGAGGGAAATTAAGGCAAGCTATAAACAGTCCACGCACAGATAGAAAGAAAATTATCATCCAAAAAAAGGGCAAAGACATTACATGTTGTTTTAAAGAAAGATAGAAGCTAGCACAGCCACAAATCAGTTGGGATTCAGAGGGTCAAAAGGTGCATACAGCTTTGGCCTTGTAGAAAGCCACTACTTATGATACCTGCCTTCCCACATTGATTTATACAAAGGACAATAAACAAGGTAATGGACAGGGATAGGACTTCCAACAATTGAACCCATTAAATATCCATAGAGCCCCTTTGCTTCAATGGAATGAAGTCGATTTTCCATAAAGCTAAAACACTGCTAGTAACAGCTCATTAAATGTCTCCACAACTACTCTAAGGGGGTGTTTAGTTTGATAATCAGTAATGCAACTGGAATCGGGCAGATTAGGAGTGTAATGCTAATGTAAAGGTTTTGCAGGAATTTGCTCACATCTGGAGCATGAAAGGTATTCAATCCCACCCTGAATTTTCCAGATATGTAGCCAAAGAAAAGCAAAAAAATCTCAGATTTCACCAAGGGAAGCTGACCATGAACACCCAAGGATTTTGGACTTCGAATGCCAGTGAGAACAGTGGTGTTGGAGGCCAAAGACTGTCCGTCAGTGAAATATCACGACAATGAAGGTGGCTTCGCGGCCAAGACAACGATGTCGGGAAGAAGGGTGGCACAAATGGAGTAAGGTGAGAGAAATGGGGTTTGAAACGTTGCCAGTCATGTTGGCCACGGGGCTGTTGGTATACTTCTTCAATCAATCTTGCAGTCATATAATCTGGCTAAATACCCAACATGTCTCTCCTCTGATGGTCAGTTGACATTTTCTTATTGTGGGTTTGTTTGTTCGTTTACTTGCAAAGTAGCAAAAACCTCACCTTATGCCCACACCACTTCGCCGGAGACAAGCAAGTCACCACTAAGGCCAGCGGGCGTGGGCAAGTTCGTGGTCGTTGGGATGGTGGGGGTCCACTGTTGTGGAAGGGAACAGAGAAAAATGTGGTCGTGATGCTTGGACGAGCTGTTGCAGATGATATGGAAACAAGGGGAAGGGAGGAGGAGAGGAAAGAGAAGAACAAGTTGGTTGGGAGAACTCTTAACAAAATTGTAGGTACAGGTAATGACGTAAGGGAAAGTGTTCCTCTTGGTAAGGCCGTGACAATAATGTTTATCAAATCTACTCAACCAAACAAACAGTAAAGCTAACGTATTATATTGGTTAGGATTTTACAAAAACCAAACAGCCCCTATAAAGAAGTATCAGTCGCCTATAGGTTTCTAGGCGTTTTAGACCTTCTACTGTACCAAGATGAAAGAGCGAGGAAGAGTGGGATCATTACATACTAATACAAATAAAAGAGACAGTAGTGTGGTCTGTCCACGGTAGTTATGGAAACATGAAGCCCTAAATCAGGTTACTGATATATAGACAAACCTATGGATATAGGTCAGGGAACAAAACAGTCGAGTTAGAGCAAGACTAGTTGATCAACTTTCAGTTGTGCAACTTAGATTTCTTCCGAAAACTGATTGGGGTCGGCTAACATGGACCGAAAATGACTTTTGAAAGAAACAAACTTATTACCTGCAATAAATACGCCTCCTTCTCAGCAGCTGAAAACTCAAGCCTGCAAATTGAATATAACGTCAAAAGAACACGTGCGCATACACAGAAGCATGACATGTCTAAATCAATGAACATTGCAAGGCTTCAGCTTCCTAAAGCTATAAGTGCACGGAGTGCACCTCATAAGTACAAAGAATCCACAAGTTGGGTTGAGCCCTCCCTCCAAGCCATCCTCCCAAAAACGCATACAATTTCCATTTCCTAACTTGTAAGTGACCCAAGGATGGAACAGTTGCAAGAGATGGGATGTAAATTACCACGGGGATGAGTGAGTTACCGAAGACCGCGACTGTTCCATTACCCTCTAACCTATACCTGCTCCTAATAACTCTATGCCACAATTTCACCAACCTCCAATGAAAATCTCCATAACCACTTAATGCTTATCCTTCATACTCCTGAACCCTAACTCCCCTTCCTCCTTAGACTTGCACACTTGTTCCCATCTCACTAAGTGATCCTTCCAATGCCCCTACACACCTTCCCATAAGAAATTATTCTCAAGCTACTTAGCCATGCTATGTGCTAGTTTGAAAAGGGATAGATAATAAAAAGGTATGGAGGATAAGCAAGATTTAATAACTGTAATGTCCTCCCACAGAAAAAATAAGACCCCTTCCAACTATTCAACCTTTTAGCAACTCTAGAAACATCTGGCACCCAAAAAGAGCAAGCACTTGGATTTCCTCCCAAAGGTACCCCCAAATAATTCAATGGCCACTTAAGGATGCCACACCCTATCAACTCAGACAATTGATGCACAGTATTCTCTTCCAGATTGATTAATTCCAGCCAAACCGCACTTTGCAATGTTAATCTTCATGCCGGAAATTCAAAGACTTGGAGAATAGAGAGAAGATATCCATATCTCCAACGTTATTAACTTATGAATCACTTCAAACAACCAAATGGTTATCAGACTCAGGGTATCTTGTTGTTTCCAGACCCACCAGAGTAGTATTGTTTGAACTATATGTGTGGAGTTGACCGAAATACCTAGGGTGAGCTTATTTTAGACTGCTATAGTTCACAGAAGCATCACTCTATCACCCAGGGCAACTAACTCTTCATCTCTCACATCATCAGCAGACAGCAGGCGAATTGTACTTAGGCACTAGATTCATGCCAATAGAACAGAAGGCTAAGATAAGAACTGGAGATTATGTGGCAGGGGTATAATAGTAAGTTGAATGGCAAGAGCAGATATTTGTTTGCATTCTAAAAGATCACTGAAGAGGATTAAAACTCACCAGCCCCTTTTCAGTAATTGAGCAGCCACGGAAGACACCTTTGACTGAACATACCCCTCTGGCGAGCTAGCATGTTGCATAACAAAGAGCAGACAGAAACTGCAGTAAAACAAAGGAGTTGTCAATTGATAGTTGGATACAACGAAGTAAAATCTTCCTAATGCTTTCAGCTACGATAGATAGTAGAAAAAAACATTTCTCATTATTCACGGCATTCCCTTTCACCTCGAAAGGCTACTTGTGGTGAATCTTTCACTTAGTATTCATAATGTCCTTCATGACTATGCACGAACTTAATCAATCTACTAGAACACTGCCTCGAATAGTCCAACACTAATGTTAATTGTACTCAAAAGTTATAGCATTAGGTTCAACCCTAGCTCACATAACACAAACTGAAAGATTCACAGAAATAGCAATACAGAGGTTTAATGTTAAAAGAGTATCAATATATCCAGTTAATAATCACATCACATATAAAAAAAATTTCACTAGTATAAACAGTCACATAATGCAAGTGAAAAAAAAAACGAAAGCTCACCTAATCAAGCTTCCCTTATCTGCAGATGAGAGGATTCCCCATTCTCTAAGAGCTGCATCTCTGATGGCGGATGCAGCTTGAAATCTTGCATTTGGCATTTGAGAATTCTCTGGCACAAAGAGTAATTCCCATAATTAATAATATCGAGAAATCAGGCACAAAAGTAACCTTGACACATATGGCAGCTGCTTACAAAAACGATAACAGTACACCATTTATTTCAAGCAAAAGCTTTGTCGTACACTTTCTAGGTAAAATTTTGGCAAGTCGTCCAATTACACTATTCTCTTATAAATTTATTCATTCATTACACCTTATGTCCGACCAGAATTCGTAAGGGAGCTTCAGTGTGTCGAATAAGAAAATAACGTTACGAACCTGCTTCGTTAATTATACGCAACTGTCTAAATAAACAAACAAGTAACACAGAAATAGATGGCATCACTCCAATTGTAATCCTGAAAACTGAAGTCATTACTGATAAAGCTAACGAGTAGGTCAAAGTTAATCCAAGACTGAAGTCATTACTCTCTCAAATCATGTAGGAAATCATAACTTTATACGCTGACTTTCAAGGGGGGTATGACATGAAGGAAGAAAGAAAAAGAAAACTCACCGAGAATGAATTTGCAAGCGTGGTAAGGCTGAGGCGATTGGCTGAGTGACAAGATAGTTGCCTCCGCAGCAGCTGGATTTACATGCATCTAAAAAAAGGTAAAAAGATTAAGGTCCTGTTCCGTTCTTTAAAGCTGAACTTTACTGAACTCAAACCCAATTAATATTGTACGTTTATGAAACTATATGGTGAGACGTTTCCAATTTATATACTAATAACTACGAAAGGATATCAGGATCGAAACTTCTTACATTCGCAAGTTACGAGGTAAACTCGCACCGAACTTAAGTCCCAATTAATATTGTACGTTAAGCCGACAATTGGTGAAATGGTTACATTTACACATAAAACTATTGTAACTCGAAAGGGTTTCGGGTTTTGTGTTTCCTAGTCATTCTAATTTTAAGTTCTCGAACAAATACGTACAAACATAATATAAAGTAAAGTAAAGAAAAGCGAGAATAGTGAAAGGGAAATAAAAATTTTAAAGAAAAGGGGGCAATAAAAGGGGATGAAAGAAATTGGTAAGTACCTGAATAGAATTGCATGCGAGTTCAATAGAGTGCATGATGGATTGGAGACGAGCCAAGTCATGTGGTTGTTGTTGTTGTTGGCCTTGCATCGTTAATGACTGATTTATTTTGGAAGGGAACTGCCTTGTTAGATTAGATTGGATTTAATTATTTATGTAAGTAGGTAAGAAAACGAAATGCAAGTAGCGGAAAGGGTTTTATAGAAATTACCAAGAGTTAAGGGAAATAGAACACAATAGTTGTTGAGTGGTGAGTTGCGTCCCCCGGAAAGTGGATGACGGGAACGAGAAGACGCAACGGAGAGGACTGAGGAGAGGAGAAGGTGAGTAGTGAGAGTGATGACACTGAATTTACAAAATTTGGCAAAGATGGGAGTGTTGATGCACATAAACCAAATTTTATGGGAGTGTTTATATCCATTTTTGTTTTTTTGTTTTTATCAAAAGTTATTATTCCAAATAAACATAACGATTTTATTAAAAGTAATAATTACATTTTAAACTTGAATTGATAAAAAGTCCATAATGCTTTTTACATGTGGTTTGAATTAATGTTATATGTAGTTTATTTTAATTTTGACATTATCATAAAGAATGTTATCTGAAGATGCGTCAAAAAAAGTCTTACTTTATAGGTGAAGATTCAAAAGTTTAGATGTAGAGGTTAGATATTAGGTTTTAACCCTTATAATCCTATATATGCCCATAGTTACTCTCTTGTCACCAGAAATATATAATAGTGCCTCAAAATTAAAATAGAAATTCACATTACTGCGATTTAGAGATTACAAAAAACATCACTCAAATCAAAACATGTTTATGTGCAAGAGGAATCTTTGGACCAAAAAAGCAACCATTTGCTTATACCGGAGAGAAAATAAATAAGTCATTACCTTAACTATTTGTTGTCATCCCATAAAATTTGTTATCGGATTGAAATGCCTCGGTGTAAGGCCCAATTAGCAAGTCGGCATTACCAATACGCTCTACCATGAGGTCTCTATTATGGACAATAAAGCAAACTTTAACGTAGAGCCTGCCAAGGATAGCGGAGGCCTTCTCCATATAAAGAGCTTGTACAATAACGATTATTTTCTTCAAGAAAAAAGAGTCAATAATAAACAAATTGAAACACGTTTTAAAAATAACATGTCCAAACTATGATGAAGGCATAGAATTGTTTACACTTTTGTTCTCTGACACCTTCTCAACTAATTTTTGTTTACATGAGTATTTAGTATCCCACACTAGGGAAACACTTGTTCTTCACACTAACTATTTAAATTATAATGCATTTTCCTTGCTATACATTGACTAGTGATATAATTAAATTTTTTTATATCACTTCCAATGATTATTGGAAAAGTAAATAGTTGTGGTTTTAGCGATAGTTTTGGAAACATTGTATGTGCGCGATACACATTTGCATTTATCACTTTGAACATAATATTCATTTTTTATTTGTATTCAGATAACTCTCACACTTACATAACACATATCCTTGTATTAGTGATTAAAATAATTATTTGAAACTATTATAATATTAGACGCAATAGAAATATCATTATTCATTGTAAGATCCTGTAGCAATGGCCGGGGGACCCACGATCCATTCTTTCAATTCACCTTCGCTGCTGCAATGATTTACATGAAGTATAGCCATATACTGGTGAGTTATTCCATCTGTTTTTGCCTCGAATATGTACTTTCTTTCATCAGGGTTATCTTTCAGCACCCATGCTTCGACTACACGTTCATAAACAACTTTCTCCCCTGATTGGACATGATGTAGTCTTATACAATCTTTAACATATAACTTATTATTGCCATTTTCATGGGGTATTTTTACCCATTCATTACCTTTTACTTTATGAATTGATGTTGTTATCAAGATAAAGACAAACATGACATGAAACAATGAGAGAAAATGACGTATCTGCATGCCTTCAAATTTAAAGTGTATATGTTTATATAAATTTATTTGAATCAACAAGATAAATTTAGCGAATGGTTTATAAAATGAGAAAGACCTCTACAGTATTTATATAGAGAAAAATACTCGAAAAGAGAATCAAAATGCGGTTGATTTCGTCATTAACTATGTATTCTTCAATTATTTGGTAGATATCATGGTAATTTTTTTTGGTGTAAAGGGAGGCAATGAGGCCTATAAGAATCGAACCCCCAACCTTAAGGGTTGAAGGTGTGCTCTCTACCACTTGAGCAACTCTCAATTCTTAAAAAAAAATTATTTAAAGAAAGATAGATTACCTCACTTCACGCCAGTCCCATTATTAAAAGAAATTAATATTTTTTATTTTTTTTTTTGGAAAATAGTTAATATTTTCATTAAGAAAAGCCATTTTCCAAATGAGAGAAAAATCTCTCATCCAAAAATGTACAGAGTACCATTTACATCACTAATACTAGACCAATAACAACGAGAGAAAAAATTACCTAGTTACAAGCCTAGTTTCAATAGGAATCACATATGGAGAATTTCTATAAAAATATAATAAACGACCCAAGACAATGCTTCTGATCTCCTTAACAACTGCTGCAATATCCTTCTGTCTATCATTGAATAATCGTGCATTTTGTTCAAGCCATAAACCATGCACAGTTGCAGCAAGAACAAGCCTAGGTAGCCTCTTCTCCCACTGTTTCCCTCTGATATTTCTGTACATTCTTCGAAGCTCAGTTTTCAGCGACTTGATATTTGTACTTAATCGAGCCCAGGAACGCAGCTCTCTTAGTACTTGCTTCGAAAAATCACACTGAATATATAGGTGACTTACAGATTCTTCATTAACTCCACATCGAAGACACCTATTAGCCAAGGACATCCCTCTTTTCTGCAAAGCATCTTGAGTGACCATACAGTCATGAACTGCTAGAAGCACAGATATGCTTTGTCTGTACAGAACAATAGGATCCCATATTGTTCTGCTCCAATAGCAGGGTCGAGCTGGACTATTAAAGAAATTATAAGCCTTGTTAGTGAGAAATATATTATCAACAATCCAGGAGTCAAACAAGACATTTGCTGTTTGCAGTGAGCCAGCTTTGGTCACTAGTTGATCTCTCGTACTTATTATGTTTTTCCACAACCATGAGGCATTGGCTTTCAGTTGTACAGTCCAGATGCTCTCTCCTTTCAGATAATACTTCTGTATCCAAGAGGACCAAATAGAGTTCTGCAAGGTGATTCTATGCAACAATTTTATCATTTGAGCTTGGTTCCAACTAAGTATCTCTTTGATATCAACCCCACCATTCTTTTTCCTTCTACATAAATGTTGCCAACTCAACATAATAAGCTTTTTACTGCATGGAATCACTCCCCAAAAGAAATTCCTCTCAATGCTTCGAATTTCTTCAATAACACCAGTAGGCAGGAGAATGCCAGAGCACCAAAAGTTTAAGATGCCAAAAATTGTTGAGTTAAACAATTGAACTCGACTTCCATAAGAAAGAAGTGAATTTGCCCAATGATGTGTCAAGCTTCTCAACTTGTCTAGCATAGGTTGGAACAAGTCAATGCCAAGCCGCTTAGAATTCAAGGGTAAACCAAGGTATCTGAAAGGCAGCTCACCTATAGAAAAACCAGAGATAGCTACTATTTCCTGCTGCACAATAGAACTCACTCCCCCAAAATCGTCTGACTTGCTAGCATTAATAGCCAAGCCTGAGATGCTCTCAAACAGATGCAATATCTCAATAGCACTTTTAACTGCAGGGACATCACCTCTAGTGAATAAAAGCAAATAATCTGCAAAAATTAGATGATTTACTCTTATTCTAGAGCATTTAGGGTGCTTATTAAAAACAGCAGAATCATTGAGCTTTCTCAAGAGTCTAGACAATGCCTTCGTACATAGCACAAATAGATAAGGGGATAGAGGATCTCCTTGCTTAACTCCCTTTTTCCCCTCAAAATAACTATGTAACCCACCATTGAGCACCAAAGAATAGTAAGGAGAAGAGATGCTCTCCATTATCCAGTCAACAAACAACTGAGGCAGCCCATACACCAACAAGCATTGCTTTAAAAAGCTCCAGCTAACATTATCAAAGGCTTTACGTATGTCAATTTTCAACATAGCCCTAGGAGATATATGTTTTTGACCATACTTTCTCACTAACTCCTGTGCAAGCATGGTATTATCAAAGATTGATCTCCCTTTAACAAATGCTGCTTGTTCAAAACCAACAATATCATACATCACAGATTGCAGTCTATTGGAAAGAACTTTAGTTATTGTCTTGTAAACAATGTTGCAACAAGCAATAGGTCTATAGTCTCCCACTGTAGTAGGATTTTGAACTTTTGGCACTAGCACCAATGAAGTAGCTTTTATCTCTCCAAGCATTTTTCCTTTTGCAAAGAACTCAAAAACAGCAGCCAAGACATCTTTATGAATAACACCCCATGATTTCTCGAAAAAAGCTGCATTAAAACCATCCGGGCCTGGACTTTTATTATCATTAAAAGAAAAAGAGCCTTTTTGATTTCACTGGGAGTGATAGGAGATATCAACTTTTGTGGCTCCTTTACAGCATTTCCAACAATGAGAGAGGGGTCAAAAGCACAAGATTGAGAAGTAGTCCCCATTAAACCTTCATAGAATTCCAAGAAAGCAGCTTCAAATCATGCCTAATAACTCCATTCTGATCTTTAATTGAACCTATGAAACTTCTTCTCTGCTTGTCTGCTACAATAGCATGCAAGTAGGAAGAATTTTCTTAACTTGATTCAAATGTAACACTTTTGCTCTTTGATAAGTGACACTAAGCTCATCTTCACGCAATTGCATATAGATAGCTTTCAGTTGCCTTTCTCTATCTATCATTTTTTGATCAATTTTTCCAAAGCATGAAGTCTGAAAATCAATCCAGTTTTTGTGAGCTTCCTGCACTCTAGCATCAATATTAGAGAAGTCTTCTCTATGAAAAGCTTTAAGAGCCTGCTTGATTCTTTTCATTTTACTCACTAGTTGATACATAGCAGTACCCTCTATAGAGCAAGCCCAATGAGCTTGAATTAGTTGCAGGAAAAGACGGTTAGAATGCCAGCAACTCAGGAAACGAAAAGGCTTAGGGGTACCTCTTGTCTGTTTGCCAAATATAATGACAGAAGCACTGTGATCAGAAATGCCAGGAGGCAAGAATTCACTTCAGTCACAATGTTGCTAAGAAACCACACTGAATTAGCCATGACTCTATCTAATTTGCAAGATACTCTATGGTCTAAATTCTGATTATTTGACCAGGTAAAGAAGGCCCCTTTTGCTGGCAAATCATTAAGACCAGTAACATGAATACAATCAAGAAATTCATTGATGTCTTTCCAATTGCATTAAGTTGCACTCTGTCTCTCTGAAGCTTGTAGCACAACATTAAAATCTCCACTTACTAGCCAAGGAGATGACATAGATTGAGCCAAATCATTCAAATCATCCCACAGCTGTTTTCTTTCATCACCAGAGTTGAAAGTATAGACAAAAGTGTGATAAAAGACAAACCCAGTTACTTTGCATACAACCCTACAATGAATCAGTTGAGCAGAGCAAGAAATCATAGTAACATCTACTTGATAAGGATCCCAATAGACCCAGATTCTCCCATTATAATGATGAGAGTAATTATCCACAAAATAAAATTTCTGAAATTTTTTTCTAATTTTTTTTGCTTTTTTCTCTTTTATTCTAGTTTCCAAAAGAGCTCCAAAAACAACTTTATTAAGCAACAGACATTGGAGTGTGTCATGTTGCTTTAAGGGATCATTAAGACCCCTTATATTCCAAGTATGAACTATCATTGAGGGTTGGAGGGTGATGAATCATTCCCTCCACCTTTATCTAATGCATCACACAAAATTTCAATAGCCTATGTTGCTTTAGCTAATTGCTCATGGTCAACATTTACATTATTAGTCTCAGCAACAGTATCAGAAATAGGTGGTTTGTCTCTAGTGATAGGAACATACCTATTTGAAATAGGACAGCAATGGCAGTAGGTGGAACATTCTTTTTTGCAGCAGTTATCACAGAAACAAAGCCCTCAGCATCTTTAGTGACAATAGTTGTAGTTGTAGAAGCAGGAATAACATTCTGATCCTTCTCCTTTTGCAACTTAAACTTGCACTTTTCCACTTTATGACCCAATTTGGAACAATAAGAACAATAGTAAGGCACCCATTCATAATCAATTTCTTGATGAAGCTTATTGCCAAACAGTGTGCACAGAGTAAGTTCCTTTTTCAGAGGCTTGAAGACATCAACTTGCACTAGTAAACGAGTAAAAGCAATCTTACTCTTGTTTGAAGTATATTCATCAGCAAACACATAGGGGTTCCAATCTTGCTAGCAATTTTACTGAGAGCTTTGGCTGACCAGAAACAGGGATCAAGGTTCGGCAAAGTAACCCAAACAGGGACTGTAGTCATAGCTTCCAGTTCTAGACTAATTTGAGGATGCCACGGTTTAAGTACAAGAGCATGTTGCCCATAGTGCCAAGTACCCTCCTTCAAGATTTTCTCTTTGTCAACAGCGTTATCAAAGCAAAAAAAATACCAACCCTTCTTAAAGTAGAGAACTTGGGGTTAGCCACATGAGTCCAATGCTTATCAATAAATTCAACCATTTCCTGCAACTTAAGAGATTTTCCCAATACAGTCCCAACTAAAGTGTTTTTCCCAATACGAAATTTCATCAACAATATCATCAGATTCAATTATAACCTCATCCGAATCCGAGTCAGAATCAATGAGATTCAATTTCATCCCAATACCATCACTGTGAAACCCCGTATTTATAAATTATTTTATAAATATTTTATAAATGCTTTAAATGAATTTTATTAAATGGTGAGATTAATTTTATAATCTTACGGTTTTAATTGTTTATGTAAAGTGGGAGTTCGGGTTATTTTTATGGAAAGAGAGAATTTTTTTTATTTCCAAAACGGGAAACTGGATTTTTCTAGGTAGCCTATATATATTGGCTTAACCTAGAGAAAGCCCCCA